>CAUYQG010112990.1:0-15892 GCA_963574415.1 Tarsius wallacei
GAGAGCTGGGACAGAGGCTGGAGATAAGAGCCTGCCTCAGGGCACACGGGAGGAGACCCACGGCCTGGCAGGACTTCACGGTGGCTGTCGAGGAGGCAGCGATCTCAGCAGATCTTGCTTGCAGGGGCTTCGAGGTCTGAAGTCGTGGATCGCCTCAGGCACAGGTGGCGCGAAGTGTAATGGCTGCCACCAAGGTGGCTGCTGTGTCTGTGTCTCCGGCAGCAGTGGCCGTCCAGACCACTGTGATGCTTCAGCGTTGGCAACAGCCGAGCTCCGTGTGGCATCCGCAGCTCCCGGGGAGAGAGCCAGAGACCTTCTGTGTTCTCCTTTGTGGAAGGTCTCATAGGCCAGGCTGCACCGTCACCATCTTGCCCCAGAGTCCCCTGTTTTAAATGTTTTGGTGCCCAACATCATAAAGGTGGAATGGAGCCACGGACCCAAGCTGGGTTGGCTTGTCCCCAAAGCCTCTGTTCTTTATCACCATTTTAAACACATATTCTACAAACTTATTTATTTATTTATTCCAGCTAAATATGGAGAGGTGTGCTCCACACTACCTTGTTTTCCCATAGCCTCCCTTTATGTTTCTAACTAGGTTTCCTTTTTTTTTTTTTTTTTGAGTCAGAGTCTTACTCTGTCACCCAGGCTGGAGTGCTGTGGCATGCTCATGGCCACCCTGGCGTTGACCTGCTGGGCTCAGGTGATGCTTCTGTCTCAGTCTTCCAAGTAGCTGGAACTACAGGAGTGTGCTACCATGCCTGGCTAATTTTTTTTTGATGTATTGTAGAGATGAGGTCTCACCAAGTTGCCCAGGCTGGTCTCGAACTCCTGGGCTCAGGCAATCCTCTTGCCTCTGCCTCCTAATGTGCTGGGATTACAGGCTTAAGCCACCATGCCCAGCTGGGTTTCCTTTTTATTTGGATGCTATAGTGTTGGGCACTTTGGACATGACCGATCCCACTCAATGGAAGCTCCGTGGTGGGAGGCTTTGTCCTGTTTGTAGCTTATCCTCAACAAGCAAGAGAGTGCCTGGCACATAGCAGTCACTCAATAAATAGCTGTTGAATGATTGAATGACAGTTATATCTTTATATAACTACAGTCTGGCCTCTCCCTTGGTGTCTTTTATTTTCTGTGGGAACTGATTTTAGATTGTTTCTGGATTGGACCCTTCA
Organism: Tarsius wallacei; assembly: GCA_963574415.1. Classification (NCBI taxonomy): domain Eukaryota; kingdom Metazoa; phylum Chordata; class Mammalia; order Primates; family Tarsiidae; genus Tarsius; species Tarsius wallacei. The sequence goes on from CAUYQG010112990.1 coordinate 1,176, forward strand.
ACAATAAAAGATGGACTTCATTTATTTGCCTCTATGCTGAATTGTTTTGGTCAGATCTTAATATTGCAAACCCTGCTTTGTTTGCATTTACACAATCTATTTTACGCCTTTTCTGATTTTTAAATGGAGAGGTTTTATTTTAAAGATACCTTTTGGCTGGGCGTGGTGGCTCAGCCTGTAATCCTGGCACTTTGGGAGGCCAAGGCGAAAGGATTGTCTGAACCCAGGGGTTTGAGATCAGTCTGGGCAACCTGGTGAGGCCTTGTTTCTACAATAAATCACTAGCTGGGTGTGGTGGCATGCATCTGTAGATCCAGCTACTTGGAAGGCAGAGGCAGAAGGTTCACCTGATCTCAGCAGGTTGAGGCTGCGGTGGCTGTGAGCATGCCACTGCACTCCAGCCTGGGTGATAGAGTGAGACTCCAACTCCAAAAAAGAAAAGATATCTTTCATAACAGCACAAAGCAGGACTTGTTTTTGCTGTTTTTTAACTCCAATAGGTAAATATGGATATGAGTATTATTGAATGAATGGAAAAAATAATATATATTTTTGAGCAAAAAAATAAACTCTCGTCTAGAGGCAATGACTCTGACGCTTCACCTCAGTTGTCAATCAGAGAGTGGAAGAAAACCAAGGAGAAATTAATCGTTGCTAGTCATTTATTGTTATAACTTTTAAGGTACATAATTTGACTTTTTGATTTGACAGGCCTTTCAGATGAGACCTGAGAGAGTTGTGATTTATTGACATTAAAATCATAGGTTATTGAAGGATATTGTACAACATTTAATTCTTCTTTTCACTCTAAGTCATTCCTAAAAAGCATCAGAGTCCCAGAAACCCCAAGTTGAAGAATTGTGCCTGTGATAGATTGGAGCTAGACATCTGTGGTTTGTGGAGAAAGAGAAAGCCAAGAATGCTTACATCTACCCGCTCAGCCAACTGGGGAGGTGAAATTTTTTGTAGCATCTGGAAGTGACTTAGAACTCATCCTCAGAAGAGCTGGTATGGCTGTTGGATTGCCAAGCATGATAGAAATCGTCTTGCTGGTCATCAACATAATCTTCCCATCTTTCTTCCTCATCCTGGTACAAATCTTCTTCTGGATCCCAAGTTGGGTAGTAGTCACAACTTCTTCCACTCTTGTGATTCTTCAACATCCTCAAACCTGTGTACTTGAGTGTATTTCTCGTATTTGTTGTTTCAGAAGGGTCATGTAGACAATAGCATAACCAGTTACCTTTCTGTTTGGAAAAAAAGTATACCTCACAAGTTATTGGCCCGATTTTTCTGGATGTGAATTCCTGAGGATCCAAATCTCTAAGCTCAGCTTTCTCTTGCTTGGAAAAAAACTTTTGATCGTGTTCTTTCTCCAGCTGCTCTTTTGTTTCATAGTCAGGTTCTCTCACAGATGTGCCTCTCCCAGAGTTTCTCTTGTTGTTGCCCCTAAGATGACCCTCATCCTTTCTTGAAAGTGACCTTTGCTCGTCAATCTCTTGTCTTCCATCATTTCTGGGCTCTGGTCTCACAACTCTTTCTGGGTGTCTTTCACAATTCCTAGAGTCTGGCCTTAGACCTCTCTCCTGGTTTCTTCCATTATTCCTGGGTGGCGAGCACAGGTCTCTCACTTGGCAGCTTCCATCATCTCTTGGCTCTGGGGTATGGTCTCTATGATGGAAAACTTCATATTGTCTTGGAGCTGGTCTCTGCTCTCTACCTTGACTTCTCCCATCATGTTCAGGTTCTGGTCTCATGTCTCTCACTTGGTATCTCCTGTCATTCCTGGACTCAAGGCTCAGGTCTCCTATTTGGCTTGTCTTATCATCCCTTGGTGCAGGAGTCTGGTCTCTATGTTGGAATCTTTCATGTTGTTTTGCAGCTGGCCTCTGCTCCGTAACTTGGTGTCTCCCATCACTCCTGGGTTCAGGGCTCAAGTCTCCCTCTTGACTTCTGTTTTCATTCTTTGGTGCTGGAGTTTGGTCTTTCCCTTGGTGTCTCTGATTTTCTGTTGGAGATAGTCTCTGGATTTGAATGTAGTGTCCCTCATTGTTGTTGAGTTCTGAGCTCAGGTCACTGACATGGTATCTCCCATAATTTTTTAATTCAGGGCTCAGGTCTCTCATTTGGCTTCTCTCATTATCCCTGGGTATGGAGATCTGGTCTTTATATTGGAATTTTTCATATTGTCTTAGAGCTGGTCTCTGCTCCCTAACTTGGTGTTTCCCATTAGTCTTGGGTTCAGGGCTCAGGTCTCCCACTTGACTTCTTCCTTCATTCTTTAGTGCTGGATTATGGTCTTTCCCTTGGTGTCTCTGATTTTCTGTTGGAGATAATCTCTGGATTTGAATGTAATGTCCCTTGTTGAGTTCTGGGCTCAGGTCTCTGACATGGTATCTCCCATAATTTTTGGATTCAGGGCTCAGGTCTCTCACTTGGCTTCTCTCATTATCCCTGGGTATGGAGATCTGGTCTCTATGTTGGAATCTTTCATATTGTCTTAGAGCTGGTCTCTGCTCCCTAACTTGGTGTCTCCCATTAGTCTTGGATTCAGGGCTCAGGTCTCCCACTTGACTTCTTCCTTCATTCTTTAGTGCTGGAGTTTGGTCTCTCCCTTGGTGTCTCTGATTTTCTCTTGGAGCTGAAATTTGGTCCTGAATGCAGTGCTCCCCATCATTATTGAGTTCTGGACTCAGGTCTCTCACATGGCATCTCCCGTCATTCTTGGGTTCAGGAATCAGATCTCTCATTTGGCTTCTTTCATGATCCTTTTGTGTGAAAATCTGGTCTCCATGTTGGAATCTTTCATATTGCCTTGGAGCTGGTCTCTGTTCCCTAGCTTGAACTCTTTCATCATTTCTGAAATCTGGTCTCTGCTTTCTATCTTGATTCCTCCTATTATACCTGGATTCTAGTCTCTGCTCCCTAATTTGGCATTCCTCATCATTGCTGGGCTCAGGGCTTTGGTTTCTTTCTTGGCTTCTTTCATCATCTCTTAGTGCAGGGATCAGGTCTCTATTTTGAAATCCTTCATATTGTCTTGGAGCTGATCTCTGCTCCCTAACTTGACTTCTTCCATCATTCCTGGATCCTAGTCTCTGCTCCCTGATTTGGTGTCTCTCATCATTCCTGGGTTCAGAGTTCAGGTCTCTTACTTGGCTTCTATCATTCCTTGGTGAGAGGATCTGGTCTTTATGTTGGAATCTTTCAAATTGTCTTGCAGCTGGTTGCGGCTCCCTAGCTTGGTATATCTCATCATTATTGGGTTCTAGGTTCAGGTCTCCTACCTGGCATTTCACATCATTCCTGGGGTCATGGCTCAGACCTCCCACTTGGCTTCTCCCATCATCCCTTGGTGCTGGGATTTGGTCTCTCACTTGGTGTCTCTGATTTTCTGTTGGAGCTGGTCTTTGGTTTTGAATGTAATGTTCCTCTGAGCTCAGATCTCTCACATAGTATTTCCCATCATTGCTGGGTCCAAGGATCAGTTCCTTCACTTGACTTCTCTCATCATTCCTTTGTGTGGAGATCTGATCTCGATGTTGGAATCTTTCATATTGTCTTGCAGCTGGTTTCTGCTCCCTAGCTTGGTGTCTCTCATCACTCCTGGGTTCTGATTTTATGTCTCTCACTTGGTATCTCCCATCATTGCTGGGCTCAGGGATCAGTTCCCTCACTTGTTTTCTCTCATCTTCCCTTGGTAAGAGGATTTGGCATCTATGTTGAAATCCTTCATATTGTCTTGCATCTGGTCTCTGCTCCCTATCTAGGTGCCCATTATCACTACTGGTTTCTGGGCTCAGATCTTCTTCCTGGTATCTCACATCATTCTTGGGCTCAGGACTCAGGTTTCTTCCTTGGTTTCTCTCATCTTCCCTTGGTGAAAGAACATAGTCTCTGTGCTGGAATCCTTCATATTCTCTTGAATATGGTCTCTGTTCCCGAACTTGGTGTCTTTCACCGTTCCTGAGTTCAGGGCTCAGATCTCTCTCTTGGCTTCTCCCATTGTTTCTTGGTGCTGTGGTTTGGTCTTTCATTTGGTATCTCTGATTTTCTGTTGGATCTGGTCTCTGTTGAATGTTGTGTTCTCCATCATTACTGAGTTCTGGGCCCAAGTCTCTCACATGGCATCTCCCATCATCCTTGGGTTCAGGGCTTAGATCTCTCACTTGGCTTTTCTTATCACCCTTTAGTGTGGAGATCTGGTCTCTATGTAGGAATCTTTCATATTCTCTTGAATATAGTCTCTGTTCCCTAACTTGGTGTCTTTTACCATTCCTGAGTTCAGGGCTCAGGTCTCTCACTTGGCTTCTCCCATCATTTCTTGGTGCTGTGGTTTGATCTTTCACTTGGTATTTATGATTTTCTGTTGGATCTGGTCTCTGTTGAATGTTGTGTTCTCCATCATTACTGAGTTCTGGGCCTGGGTCTCTCACATGGCATCTCCCATCATCTTTGGGTTCAGGGCTTAGGTCTCTCATTAGGCTTCTCTCATCATCCTTTAGTGTGGAGTCCTGGTCTCTATGTTGGAATCTTTCATGTTGCCTTGGAGTTGGTTTCTGCTCTCTAGCTTGGCTTTTCCCATTATCCCTTGATGCTGTGTTTTCATCACTCACTTGATGCCTCTCACCTTCTGTTAGAGCTGATCTCTGCTCCTTGGCATGCTGTCTCCCTTCATTCCTGGGTTGTGGGCTCAGATTTCTCACTTGATCTCTCTTGTCATTCCTTGATGCTGAGGCCTTGTCTCTTACTTGGTGTCTCTCATCTTCTGTTGAAGCTGATCTTTGTTTCCTAACTTGGTGTCTTACATTATTCTTGGGTTGTGGGCTCAGATGTCTCACTTGATCTCTCTCATTATCCCATGATGCTGGGTTTGCATCTCTAACTTGGTGTCTCTCATCTTCTGTTGGAGTTGATCTCTGCTCCTTAGCCTGGTGTCTTCCATTATTCTTGGATTGAAGGCTCAGTTCTTTTGCTTGACATTTCCCATCATCTCTTGGTGTTGGGGTTTGATCAATATGTTGGAGTCTCTCATATTGGCTTGGATCTGGTATCTGTTCTCTAACTTCACTTATCAGATTATCCTTTGCTGCTGGAATTTCATCTCTCACTTGGTGTCTCTCATCTTCTGTTAAAGTTGATCTCTGTTCCCTAACTTGGTATCTCTCGTCATTCATGGGTTGTGGGCTCAGGTCTCTCTCTTGATGTTTTCCATCATCCCTTGGTGTTGGGATTTGGTCACTCTTTTGGAGTCTTTCATATTGTCTTGGAGCTGACCTCTGCTCCCTTAATTGATGTCTCCCATCACTTCCGGATTCTGGGCTCAGGTCTCTCACTTGGTGTTTCTCATCATTTTTTGTGACTGGGGTCTGAATCTTTACCTTGCATTTTCCATTTTCCTGTGGTATTGGGGTCTGATCACTAATTCCCAGGCTCTCATTCTCTCTTGGAGGTGGTCTCTTCTCTCTAATTTGCTGTCTTCCACTATTTTGAATATATGAGCCCAGTTTTCTCACTAGACATCTCTCTTCATCCATTGGTGCTGAGGTATGGGCACTCATTTGTTGTCTCTCACCATCCTTTGCCCCGGGTTTTTGTTTTATAATTTGTTGTTCCTCATCACCTCTGGGTTGTGGGCCCAATTCTGTCATTGGGTATCTTCTCTCATTATTTCTTGGTGCTGCTGTCTGATAACTAACATGCTGCATCTCATTCCTTCTTGGTGAAGGTGTCTGTTCTCCAATTGGCATTCCACTGTTACTTAGTTCTGGACTCTTGGTTCTTAACTGACAACACTCGCCAGCTTTTGGGGTAGGATTCTGCTCCCTATTTTGTTGCCTTACGTTACACTGCAATTCTGGACTCTGGTGTCTTACTTGATAACTTCCAACATACCTTGGTATTGGAATCTGGTCTCTCATTTGATGGCTTTCTTCATTTATTGGTATTGGGCTCTGGTTTCCCACTTGGTTCCTTTCATTAACTCTTGGTTTTAGTGTCTGCACACAATCTTGTTGCCTTGATTGCTCTTGTGGTTCTGGCCTGTGGTCTTGTACTTGGTATTTCTCATAATTGCTTGGAGCTGGATCCTGGTTTCTCATTTGTTGGCTCCCAACATCCTGAGATGCTATAATCTTACCTTCTCTCATTTGATGTCTCTCAGTATCCCTTGGCGTTGGGTTCTGGAGGCTTACTTGGTGATGCTCATCAGCTCTTGATTCTAAGATCTGCTCCCTACTAGGTTTCCTTAAATAATCTTGGGGTTCTAGCATCTGGTGTTTCACTTGCATACTTCTGTAGTCATTCTGTGTTGAAATCTGATTTTTTATTTGGCATATGCCAGAATCTTGGGATTCTAGGCTTGGGCCCCTTGCTTGTTGTTGTCCATCATCATTCACTGTTGGGATTTGGTTTATCATTTGCTGTCTCTGTACATCCTGGGAATCTTGCCTTTGATCTCTCACTTGAAGACTGCCATTATTTGTTGGTGTTGGGATCTGGTTTCTCATTTGACTTCTTCTAACATCCCAGATCTCAGAGTTCAGGTCTCTCATTTGGTGTTGCCCAAGATCCTGAGGTTTAGAGCTCATGTCTCTTATTTGAAGTTTTTCAACATCCTGGTGTTCTACACTGTTGTCCCTCACTTGCCTCCTATCATGCCTTGGTATTAGAATCAAGTCTCCCATTTGGAGTCTTTCACCATCCTGACCTTCAGGGCTCAGGCATTTTGCTTTCTTTAGTTGCCTGCCTTTAAGCTCCATTGTGTGTTGTCCTTGAATTTCAGGTCTTCTCTCCCTTTCTTTGAGTTCAGGACAAAGAAGAGGCTTTATACATGCATAATAGGTTTTTGCCATTCTAAACACCAGCAAGATGAATTCATGGAAATCAATAGTTTCGTCTCCATCTTGATCTAGTTGTTGGAGCATTTTTTCTGCTGTCTCAGAATTATTTGTCTTCTATGAGAAAAAAATAAAGAGAGTAAGTAGTCTATTAATTGTCATTTTTTTCTTTTCTTATGTCTTCTTTGCTACCTGTAAAATTTCTTAAGGGACATTTAATAGTTCTGTTTAATAGTTCTTTTTATTAGTTATTTCATTGGATAATATTTTCTATGGCAGTATTATGTATAGTTTTGTATCTTGAGATCACAGTGAAGTATATATCCCTAACAAGTATTAATAAAATATAGCATTATTCAATTAAATATTTATCTTGTTCTTGTTGGGATTTGGTCTAACCCCCTAACACTTCCTTACTGTCATTGATGACTCTATCTCATATTTTATTTTTTATTTATTTACTTATTTAGTTGTGTGTGTGTTTAATTTTTTATTTTATTTTATTTTTTAACATTTTATTTTAAAGATGTGGGGTACAATTCATGATTAAGTATACAGGTGGACATCGTACAGGTAAAGTTTGGGTTTCCCTTCGGTTCCCACTGTGCCTGGTTTGAGATCAGGTACTCTTATTGATGTTGTGTTCCCCTCCCCCATTTCATGTTTTAAAAATGAAATTCAAGTCACCATTCTATAACTCTCCCATCTATTCAAACAAAGGAACAAAACTTCCTTGATGTGTACTTTTCTTTTTGCAACAATAGAGGGAGTTTACCTATTTCTGTCAAAGACAAATCCATCTGTTTGTGCTCTGGAGTTCATTCCTCTTACTTTCCTAAAGACTGATTTATTTCCAATAATCCCTCTTCCTCTTGACTTTTTGATATTTTAGTCTCTACTAGATCATTCCTGACAGAGTAGCAGTATTCTTTCATAGCTATCGTACTTGAAAAAATTTTCTATGCACCATATTCTCACATCTCACATCTCTGACTTTCTACTACCCAATACCTCTTCTCACCATTTATTGCCAAACTTCTTGAAAGAGGTATCTATACATTTTTCCACTTCTTTCCCTTAGTCGTCCCTTTAATGCATGTCCTTCTGGTATCCATATTCACCTCCATGCTAAGTGACTTCCTTGATGCCAAATACAATACACATAATTCTTTCTTTATTCGACTTCTCAGCTTCAATTGCCACAACGAATTCTTCCTTTGGAAGCATTTTCTTCATCTTGGATTCCATGATACCCCATTCTCTTGGTTTTCTTTCTATATCTCTGGTCCCACATTTCCATTTTCAATTCTCATTTCTCCTCTTCAAGCTGACCTCTAAATATTGGAGTTGCTCAAGATTTAGTCTTGGATACTTTTCTCAGCCTATGTTTTTGCCTTCTTATCCATTTCCATGGCTTCACATCATCTAATGCAGAGGATAATCAGATCGCTGTCTTTGGGACAGATCTCTCTTCCAAGCTCCAGATCTGTAAGTCGAACTACTTTGGTAAACTCTTTCAGTAAAAGAAATCAACAGTCCAGCTCTTGGCTCTTTTCTAATGCCTACTTCTCGTCAAATCCAGCCCATCTCAGTAAATGGCACCACCCTCCTTCCAATTTCTCAAAGAAGCTTGGTAGCTGTCTTTCATTGTTTTTTCTCATTTACCACTATAGTCTAGTCCATAATAAAGCCATTTGTTTCTACCTCCAAAACATATCATCAGTTCATCCACTCTATTTCTTCTCCATTTCTTGGACCCCAAATCCTAGCTACCATTATCTTTTGCCTGTGCAATTGCAGTAGGCTTTTTAGCTTAGTTTAGTTTTTTAGCATTGGGATCTCACTCGGCTGCTCAGGCTGAAGTGAGTGGCACAATCATAATTCACTGCAGCCTCAAACTCTTGGGCTCAAGGGATCACTTTACCTCAGCCTCCTAGGTAGCTGGGATTACAGGCGGGAGCCACTATGCCTGGCTCTGCAGTAGCCTCCTAATTGGTCTCTTTGCTTCTTATATTGCTCCCTAACACACGATTCTCCACCAAGACATAAAGTGAACTTAAAAATTGTAAATTAGATTTTGTTATCCTTCTGATCGGAACTCTTTAATGGCTTGTTACATTTAGGAAGCATATATGAATTGCTTAACATGGCCCAAAAAGTTCTGCATGATTTAGTCCCTACTTGACTTTCTTCATCTTCTTCCATTCTTCCCGTCCAGCCACGCTGTCTTTCTTTCAGTTCCTTGAGCACATGAAGCCATTTCCTGATGCAGGGACTTTATTCATACTCCTCTTTTTCCTGGAACACTCTTCCTACTCTTCACCCAGTCAACTTCTACACATCCTTCAAGTTTTGAATTAAATGTCACTTCTTCAAAGAACCTCCTCTGACTCCCCAACAGAGCATAACATTTATCAATGTTTTAAACTATATAATGTTATGCCCATTTGTTTATTGTCTATGGGTTTTTTAAAGGCAAGAATCATGTCTATTTTTTGCTTGATTAATATTTCCAGAGCCTAGAAAGATACTGGGCACATACCTGATGCTAAGTAAAAATATTCATCGAGCTGGGCTCGGTGGCTCAGCCTGTAATCCCGTGCTTTGGGAGGCTGAGGTGAGTGGATCGCCTGAGCCTGCGGGTTCGAGACCCGCCTGGGCAACTTGGCGAGACCTCATCTCTACAATAAATCAAAAAATCAGTCGGGCATGGTAGCACATGCCTGTAGTTCTGGCTACTCGGAAGGCTGAGGCGGAAGGATCACCGGAGCCCAGCAGGTTGAGGCTGCAGTGGCCGGGAGCGGCCATTGCACTCCAGTCTGGGTGACAGAGTGAGACTCCAACTCAAAAAAAAAAAAAAATCATCGAATGAATGAATATGTGCCAGGAGTGGTGCCAGGTGCTAGAAATATAAAAGAAAGCATACCGGACATGGTCTCTGCCACCACAGACAAGCCAACAAGCGATTATAACACACTGTGATAAGTGCCACTGGGTGAAGTGAAAGCCGATAAGACAAACACCTAAACAAGATCACTTTAGTTGCAGTTAGGTAACAGATTGTGGATAGTGGTGATAGGGAGAGGCATGAATAAAGGGAGAAGACCAATCAGGAGGCAATTGCAATAATTCAGATCAGAGATACTGGTACTGGTGTCCTAGACCATTGCAGGGGCAGAGAAGTGAGAAGGAGAGAAGTGGTCAGGTCTGAGAGATATTTATTTAGAAGTCAGAATTGGAAAGAATTGATGATGCAATTACATGTGAGACGTAATAAGATGATGGAGGCATCAAGGCTGGTGGCCAAGTTCTTGGCTTGAACACATGAGTGGGTAGTGCTGCTGTATTTGTGGAGATATAGGCTGTAAGAGTGAGAGTGCAGTTTTGCACAGGTTGAATTTGAGATGCTTGTGCATTGTCTAATGAACATACTCAATGAGTCTGAAGCTCAGGAGAGCGATCTGGCTGAGGGAGGTGACTCTGAAAGCCTTAGCATTCAGAGAGTGGTTGAGGCAAGGAAGGTTACTGGTATCATCAGGGGAAATGCATAGAATGGGAAGAGAATTCCAGAGAATATCAACCCTAAGGTGATGGGCAGAGGAAAAGGAGGAACTTGAAATGATCCTGAGAGGAAATATCTGGAGAGGTAGGAGGAAAACCAGGAGAGGGCAGTTTTACTGGAGCCAAGTAGACAGTCCCAAGTAACAGAGTTTTAAGTGGGCAAGAAGAGTGAGTCCCTGTTCTTCTTACCTCCAGGGTCATTCCAAACTCTTGTCTGAGAAGTGTCTTGAGTTTTGTCTTAGTCAGCCTCTGGCAGTCTCCATCGCTCTTCGCATGCTTGTGGAAAACATCGATGATGCTGATGGTACTTCTCAGAAGACAGGGAACCATCTTGCTTTGCCAAAGACAGTGCACTTGCACCTGGAATGCATCAAAGGATACCCAACTTGTTTCATTTTCCTGGATCACTGCCATCCCTTTTTTCTCTATCTCTTGGACACAGTTTACAGGACAGAGATGTGACCTATCGGTAATGTCAAATGTCTAGTTGGCATTTGTGAAATTTGGCATTTTCAGTTTACCTTTCATTTCCAAGGATAACGCTCTTACTATAATCCCCCAGAAGAAGAGGAAGACACTGAACAAGGCCCCCTTGACGCTGTAGCCATGGATGCACCATACAGAACTCACCTGGAATGAGTGCAGTGTGGCCTCTCTTTCTCCACCTGAACTGTCCCCTGTGGACAGTGCTGACGAGAGGGTTTCAGAAGGTTCTCTACACTAGACTGCCTAGCCCAGGAAGTGAAGGCCGGTCTAGAGAATCATTTGTATCAAGCTACCTCTTTCTGTGTACATTCCCCTGTTATGATATGTGTCTCATTGTATTTTAATTGCTTATTTCTTATCCTTTAGGGATGGTGCTGTGGAGGCCAGGACCATGTCTTATCTATTTTATATTCATCCTAGTGCTTAAAATCTAGTAGAAGTTTAATAAATACTTGATAAATGGGTATATGAACAAATGAGTGATCCCGGTTTGAGTGGTATGTTGGATTAGGCTTGTGGTTCCCAAACTTTGCTGTACTTTAGAATTACCAGGTGAACCTTTAGAGAAATAGAGACTCCAGTCCTTGCTTCCAGAGAGAGTGTGATTCTACAGGCCTGGAGTGGGGTCCTAGACTCTGCATTTAAAAACCTCTAGGATAATTCTGTTGCAGTGTCAAGAACCACTGGCCACCTGACCTCTGTGATCCTTTGCAGCTAGAAGATTCTCCAGTGGCAATAATAATGAATTAATAGATTCAGTGGGCATTTAAAAAAATGATTTCTTTTGTGCCAGTGTGTGATGTGTTCTGGGAAAGGAAGATAAGTAAAAGAAACAACGCCTTTCCTCAAGCAACTTGAAGCCTGGCGGAGGAGACACAGAGTCATCTCGGTACAGTCTTATAATGCACACATAGCAGTGACTGGGGCTAAGACAAGAACTGTTCTTCAGTTGCTCCCCTTCTTGAAGACGATAGAGGAGTTTTTTTGTTTGTTTGTTTTGAAATAGCATTTGGGCAAAGTCCACTGGGATATTGCTCCTCTCATTCTAGTAAGAATTTGTCAGTGTTAGAAATGTCATAGACAACCTGGGCAACATAGCAAGACCTTGTCTCTACAAAAAAATAAAAAAATTAGCCAGGCATGGTAGTGTGTGCCCATAGTTCTTGCTACTTAGGAGGCTGGGGAGGGAGGATAGTTTGAGCCTAGGAGTTTGAGGCTACAGTGAGCCATGATCGCGTCACATCAGCCCAGTCTGAGCAACAGAGGAAGACCACCCTGGCTCAAAAATAAAATAAAAGAAAGAAATGCCATAGAATTCTCTAGAAAACCAAAAATACATTTACACAGCCTAGTTGTCTATGTCAGAGTACCAAGAAAGGAAAACATTTATAAAGACAGAAATAGTATTTTTTTTTTTTCTTGAAGGACTTACCTAGGTTGTCAAAGAGAAATGGAGGACTTGGACCTGAGAGCTCTTGGAATACCAGGCTCAAGGATCCTGGCACTTATATAGGAGTTTTAATTGCACCCTTTAACCAGACACCTTTTGCAGACAACGCCCTTGGTGCCTAATGGACTGATTCATTGTCAACCAAACCCCATTCCTCCTGTTTCTTCTCCCAGCGGGATTTTAAACTTAGGATTTCCTTGAATGCTATTCTGGTTTTGCATTGGTTTGGTGGCTACAGCCTGGGCCTTGGGACAGCCTCGTCTCACACCCCGCTGCAAGACCATAGTGCCACCAGAATGTGTTCACAGTGTGCTGAAGTACTCTTAAGAAGAACCCTGTGAACCAAGAGTGGTCTCATCTCCTGAAACTAAAATAAGTTAATTCTTCATCTGAACCATTTTAGTCCCAAACAAGGTCTCTTGCACAGTTTGTTATAACACATTTTATTTGGATATATTGGGGCGAAAGTGCCCACTTGCATCAGATGCTTGCTATCATGTGATGACGAACACAAACGTGGGTCTGTCTTAATTCCCATCTGCTGGTTTCCCAGGCTGGTGGCCCTGTGCCTCACAACCCTTCTCTCTTCCCATCTGCTGTCAAAGCATAAGGTGTTTACACTGTGCTAGAGAGAATGCTTTTCTTTTTTGACAATGACAGCAGCAAAACATTGGACCCAGAGGAGAATCTTTGGGCTGCAGAGTTGGTGGTCTGTGAAACTGCCACTACTTTTATAGAATTTTGTGAATCTAGGACTTTTTCTCCTGGATTCTATGTACCCTAACTAGAAGGCCTCTAGTTAAAAGGAAGGATATTTTAATTATTCAAACCATTTTCTTTTCTTTTCTTTTTTTTTTGAGTTGGAGTCTCACTCTGTCGCCTAGACTGGAGTGCAGTGGCCGCTCCCGGCCACTGCAGCCTCGACCTGCTGGGCTCTGGCGATCCTTCCGTCTCAGCCTTCCAAGTAGCTGGAACTACAGGCGTGTGCTACCATGCCCGGCTAATTTTTGATTTATTGTAGAGATGAGGTCTTGACAAGTTGCCCAGGCGGGTCTCGAACCCGGGGGCTCAGGCAATTCACTCACCTCGGCCTCCCAAAGCGTGGGATTACAGGCTGAGCCACCGAGCCCGGCCTATTCAAACCACTTTCAATTTTACTGGCCTATAAGTTATATCCTAGTTTCTGAAGAAATTATATATAGGTGGATGTGCTCTAACAGAATCTTTTATGACAATAAAAATAATTTCCACTCATCTTTATTGCAGAAATTTTGTAGACTTCTCCTCGAGATGCTAGTTCTATAGTCTTGTTAATGGCTATGAGGTAAACAGTACTGGAGAAATCTTTAATACCCTTGTATTAAAGATGACAAACTGATTTAAGAACTATAAAATCAGATAAAGTGAATATTATTTGCTGAGGAGCATGAAAGTTTCTTTTTTGTTAGTCACACCGATTTTGAGAATGGCTCCACCAGCAGACACATGGGAACACTGAGGGTATAGGCAGCTGCTGTTTCTAAAAGTAACCCAAGCCTGGATCCTAAATCTTTTTTACATGTAATTTGGTCTGTTTGTTTGTTTCTTTTTTTGTGTTGGGATCTTACTCTGTCACTCAGGCTGGAGTGCAGTGGCACAATCATGGCTCACTGCACTGGACTAAGGCGATCCTTCTGCCTCAGCCTCTTGAGTAGCTGGGACTACAGTTGCATACCACCATGCCTGGCTAATTAAAATTTTTTTTTTAGAGATGAAAGTTTCGCTGTGTTGCCTAGGCTAGTCTCCAACTTCTGGACTCAAGCAATCCTCCTGCCTCGGCCTTCCAAAGTGCTGGGATTACAAGCATGAGCCACTGCATCCGGCCTTTTGTTTGTTTCTTTTTTAGTATCCTACATGACTTCCAAAATTTTATGTAATAAAGACATCTTGAGCCTTTCCTGATGTCTATAATAAAAACATAAAATGTCAATTCTATTCAGTTTCTCTCCTGAACATCCCCATAGTCCTTGGCATTTTCTTTTCTTTTCTTTTTTTTTTTTTCTGAGTTGGAGTCTCACTCTGTCACGCAGACTGGAGGAGCGGCCACTGCAGCCTCGACCTGCTGGGCTTCAGCGAGCCTTCCACCTCAGCCTTCCAAGTAGTTGGAACTACAGGCGTGCGCTACCATGCCCGGCTAATTTTTGATTTGTTGTAGAGATGAGGTCTTGCCAAGTTGCCCAGGCGGGTCTCAAACCCGCGGGCTCAGGCAATCCACTCACCTCAGCCTCCCAAAGCTCGGGATTACAGACTGAGCCACCGAGCCCGGCTGGCAGTTTATTTTCACAGACTATCCAAAGAATATTATTTAAATGAAAGAAAACCAAAAAAGTTTTTGTAAGGAG
>CAUYQG010112992.1:0-12632 GCA_963574415.1 Tarsius wallacei
ATTGTCCCTGTCACACAAAGTTCCTATGTGACTTTCGGTAGTTGCAATATTTTTTTTTTTTTTTTTTTTTTTTAGTTGGAGTCTCACTCTGTCGCCCAGACTGGAGTGCAGTGGCCGCTCCCGGCCACCACAGCCTTGACCTACTGGGCTCCGGCGATCCCTCCGCCTCAGCCTTCCAAGTAGCTGGAACTACAGGTGCGCGCTACCACGCCTGGCTAATTTTTTGATTTTATTGTAGAGATGAGGTCTCGCTTGCCCATGTGGGTCTCGAACCCGCGGGCTCAGGCAATCCACTCACCTCAGCCTCCCAAAGGCGCGGGATTACAGGCTGAGCCACCGAGCCCGGCTTAATTTTGGTTTTAATACATATCCCATAGTGCCAAGTATGATGGTAAATGGTGTTGATTTGGTTGTTTGATAGTTACTTGCCAAACTGAATTACACTAGGTTTTTGTGGATAGAATAAGAGAATTCCTCTATGGAGATGCCTTCCTTTTGGCTAACAGAGACTGGCAAGTGAAAAACCCTGCAGTTCAGGATGAGGCCCCTTTCAAGTTTCCAGCTGCTTTAAAGTTGAGCAACCCAGTCACAGTCAGAAGTTGGAAAGGTTGACAAGTTGTCCTAATTCTCTTGCTCAGCTTTTCCCTTTTCCCATCTGACAGAATCATTGGGGAACAATTTTTTTTTTTTTTGTAATCTTCTGTTTCTCAATTTAGATTAATGTGTTAGAGATTCCAGCCAGTTTATGAGTAGAGCAAAGTACGGATTTTAGGGGACAGATAAGTTAGGGTGAAGGAAAGGGAGAAAAACTGCCCCACCCAAGAAAAGAGAGCTCTGAACAAAGGAATGGGCCCCTAAAATCATGATCACAGAAGATGTCTCAGGTAAGGACATGGGGACAAGCTCTGAGTTCTTTATTAAGCCCCATGAAAACATTGGTGGTGTCAGTATGATTGTGGACTCAGGGGCCGCACAGAGCAGGAGGCTGACATCACTGCCTAGGGGACCCAGTGAGCTCAGACTCCAGGAAGGCCTCTTCACACCCCCCTGTGAGGCCGGAACACCAAACATGGCAAAGAGGGCCCTGGGGGCAGAGCTGCTTTCACCACTGTTCAACTATTGTTCTTTTTCTTTACTCTCCTGTCAGCATAGAATCTTATCTCAGTGCTGTGAAGAGAGAGCCTATAAGGAAAAGGCATATTGATGCCCTGCACCAAGAACCTTTAGGTCTTATGGGGAAAATATTTTCTTCCCCTAAGAAAGCCATTTGCTGGGACAGACCTCTGCCCCACAGGAACTTATGGTATAGGTGGAGAGACAGACATGCAAACTAATAAAAGAAATTTTTAAAAAGTTTATGAGTGGGGGAGGGGGCACACCTCATCAAGGGTACCGGCATAATGAACACTTGTATACCTAACCGTGAACTCCACATCTTTAAAATTAAAAATTAAAAAAAAGATTAGAATGACAAAAAGAAAAAAAAATGTTTATGAGCTTTGAGGCTAGGCCTGGACACTAACCTCGGTCTGTCACTTAATTATTAACCATCTGACCTTGGGCAAGTTATTTAACCACACTGGGCCTCAGTTTTTTGATAAATAAAATGGATACAATAATTTTTGTCTCACAGCAGGATGATTGTGAAGATTAAATAAAAGAAATACATTATAATATTTTCTTAGCATCCAGCAGGTGCTTATTAAATGATAGTGGTTAATATTGCCACTACCGCCGGGCTCGGTGGCTCAGCCTGTAATCCCGCGCCTTTGGGAGGCTGAGGTGAGTGGATTGCCTGAGCCCGCGAGTTTGAGACCCGCCTGGGCAAGCGAGACCTCATCTCTACAATAAATCAAAAAATCAGCCGGGCGTGGTAGCGCGCGCCTATAGTTCCGGCTACTTGGAAGGCTGAGGCGGAAGGATCGCCGGAGCCCAGCAGGTTGAGGCTGCGGTGGCCGGGAGCGGCCACTGCACTCCAGTCTGGGCGACAGAGTGAGACTCCAACTCAAAAAAAAAAAAAAAAAAAAAAAAAAAAGAAAAGGGAAAATAATATATTAAAAAAAGAGAAGGGGAAAGAAGAGGACAGAAGGAGAGCTAGGGCTTGAGCTACCCTCAGGGAAGACCATACTTTCTAGTTACAAAGTAAATGACACTTGGGCTGCTAAAAAGTATGATAAAGAAGAAGCTGAAGATAGTAAGAGAAATTATCCATAAATTAACAGCAAGCCTCAGAGAGAGACTTAGCACTACATGCCACAAACAGACTTCTCTAGAGTAACATTTGTCCTTTTTCCTGTTTGTCTTCCGGAATATGTCTGCCAAGAAACTCTGAGTCTGTGTGGGAATAAATGGGTTTGCAAAAATGTAATATGGAACGTGGGGCTGATGTTAGAATAAATTAGAGACCTTTGATACAGTTTCTTCTGAAGTTAGCTCAGCAGCTGAACATTATGTTTTATTTATTTAAGCAATACATATGACTATTATTTTTGGTTCTGTCTAGATTACTGCTGCTTGTAATCAGGATAGCCTTTACCAAAAAAGGGGTGTTTTAGTAGTAACATTAAAGCATTTTCAGGTTACAGAAAAGTTGTTTGAGGAAATCAGGTAAGGCTTCATGAAAGAGGTAAAATTTAAAACAAGGTAGAGTTCCTACAGGAGGAAATGGAGGGAAACATATTTGTGGCTAAGGAGATTGCATGGAAAGACAGGTAGCTAGAAAAAATAGAATGTATTCAGGAATCCAAAGGGTAAAAAATACACAAACCATGTTCTCTTCTGCTCTCAACATAGAAGACTTCTGTAGCCAAATGGTGGGGATTTTCCCCCCACCAATAGTAAGCCATCTGTTCTGCAGCAGGTACCATCTGGGTGTCTCTCAATCCAATCTCAACACCATCTACCTGGAGATTGCATCCCATTCCACAGGGTGAAGGCTTCGTTTCCAAGACTGCCTCCCCCACCTCTACTTTTTCTTTTTTTAATTTTAATTTTTAAATTTTAAAGATGTGGGGTACAATTAAGGGTTAGGTATACAAATGTTCGTTATGCAGGTATTCTTGCTGATGAGGGGTGGCCTCCTTCCCTGGCAGTTTCCCTCAACTGACAATTTCACCCCCATCCCCTAGCAGTTTCCTACCACTGCCAATCCCTTTCTTATAATATTATGATAATTGTTCAGGGTCTGCTTATGAGTGAGAACATATGGTACTCTGTTCTTTGTTTCTGTGACAGATCACTGAGTATGACAGCCTCTAAACCCCTCCAGGTTGCTGCAAAATCTGTATGTTTGCCCTTCTTTATGGCTGCATAACATTCCATTGTGTATATGCACCACACGTTTTTTTATCCAATCCAACTTCAATGGGCAACTATGTGGTTCGCTATTGTGAATAGAGATGCAGCAAACATGTTCCCAGAATAACTCAAATCATTCTACAAAAAAGATACTTGCACCTCCACTTTCAATGACAGTCACAAGCCCCAGGTTGTTTCATCTGTACTTCTGACCATCTGGCTATAAATCTGGGTTCTTATGACTCCCTCCTTAGGTTCATATTTATTTTCTAAACTCAGGGAAACACATTTGCTAGTTTATTTTAAAGGATACTACAAAGAACATAGGTGGAGATATGCATATGGCATAGTATGGGAAAAGGGGCATTGGACATCTATGCACTCTATGGTTGCACCATCTTCCAGGAACTTCCACATGTTCAGCTGTATCGAAGCTCTCCAAACTTTGTCCTTGTGGGCCTTTTATGGAGACTTCACTGGACAGGTGGGATTGACAACTCTGAAGAAATCTGATTGGACAAAAATGATCTAATACTAATAGACAGAGTTGAGTAACCTGGTAAGACTTGTTTACTCGGAGATTTCTTTGCTTCTCTATGCAGTATTCCTTCCTTCAGGGTATGGGACAAGACCCCTTTTGTTTAGTTTCTAAGGGCTGCCTTGGGGTGAAAGGAGGGAAAGAGAAGGTCAGAGACAGAAAGACAGAGTCTGCTATCTGAGGCCTGCTTCTGAGGCCTAAAACATCTCAGCATTATAACAAAGGCTATGGGAGACATGAGTCAGGTGTTGTGAACAAAAACATATTATACATTAATATCACAAAGCAGAAATCAATTTGACCTGAGAAGAGGAGAAAAGACTAAACTATCCTCCCATAGTTATTTCCATCACAGATACATTTTCATCTGATTTCAGTCTAAATGCCTTCAGCCTTTTCTGATTACCTTATCTGATATTCCCAATTTAGATCACTGCACGCTGCCAGATGCAATAATCTAAACTGTTCGCTCATTTATCTATTTTCTGCCACCCCCACTGGACTGTAAAGTCTGTAGAAAGGAGGGCCTTGTTCACCTTGCACATCTCTGATTGCTAGTGCCCACCAAGGCACTCACACTAAGAGGGTCCTTAGTAGATGTCTGTTGAGATCGTGAGTGGAACGGTGAGAATAGAAAGAGAAGCTAGAGCTGGACCATGTGAGATTCAAAGTCTGTAATTTATGCAGAAGACAATTACTGGGGTAATTGCCAGAGCCATGATTTTAGGAGATTGGTTCATTTCAAGTGCAGGAAGCAGAATATGGGCAAAGACTGAAAGAACAGAGCAAATTTGAGGCCACTACAAACACCCAGGTAGAAGGTAATACTTGATGATTGAGTGAATTAGCTGATGGAGTCTGATTTTTTATAATCACAACAAAAAATTATAAATGTAACTTGTTTATTTTAGCCCCTTTCTTCATCTTTCAAAGCTAGCTCTCCAACAAGACTCTCCTCTTTTCCTTAAGACAATATATATTTTTATCCAGTATCTTTCATGTGAAGCAAGAGTATCAACCCCTACCCTTAATCAATTTTTTTAAAATGAAGACATCCTAATTACTCCATGCCTGCCTGGTTATCCCCCACCCAGAACTCTAAATTATTTGTCAATGGATTAATGATAATTTTTCCCTCACACAAGAGTCATTAACTGAGATACCTGTAGCAACCATACAGATAATTTAAATAGGTAAACTGAGCTTAAATTAATACAATTGAGAGTTTTGGAGACTGTGTTATAATGAAGAGAGTATGCTCCCACCAAAAAAGTCAAATAGTGCTATGAGGGAATGGTCTCAGCTTTGACAGAGCTGCTGATATTATTGTTTGTTTATCTTTCCTGTTAGGAATATATATTTTTTATGTGACACCCCCTGGCTTTTAAATATTACCAGCTAGCACAAACATTTATAAAAATTATTGTGTGGGTAAAAGTAAAATGTATTTATTAGACAAGAATTTGCTTTTTGGCCTCAAACTCTAATTGTTTTTAATAATGCAAAGATTTGTAAACGTGATTTGTTTCCTCTATTAAACTAGAATTCCTTTGTGTATAGAAACATTCATTTTGTAACTGTCACAGCACCTGTTATGGAAACAAAAGTGCAAAAATGCTCAATAAGTCTGGATTGATTATTGATCGACAGGAGATTTTATGATCACTTATGAGTGCACAGTTCTCCCTGTGGCCAAGTACTGAGGTGAATTTCATGGGATTCCACAATAAATTCAAGTTACCAACAGTCTGTTCACCTAATTAGCATTTGTCATTGCAACCAATCTTGCACATGCTCCCAAAAGCCAGTTCTGTCCTTTAACCAGGAAACATCATCACTGCAGTTCCATTTCTGTGCGGAGTCCTTACTGTAAGTCAAGGCTCTCTTTCATCCAGTTATATGCAAGTGCCTGATATTTGATTTGACAAATAACAGGATCAAGAAGCTTTAATTAGGCCCAGCAGTGCTCCTAAATGACTCTGTATTACAATACTATCAACCCCCTTAGAAAACACAAACCAGTGACTTTTGATTATTTAAATCAGCTGAGAATATATATATATATATATATATAAAACCAGTGAATATATATATATATATATATAACCAGTGACTTTTGATTATTTAATCAACTGAGAATATATATATATATATATATATATATATAAAATGCTACATCAAATCTCACTTCAGATCAAATATTCTATAACATTAGAAAATGTCATGAGGTAGAGCCCCAGTCATTAGCATTTCTTAAATAACTTCTTAGGCAATTCTAATGTGCACCTGGAATTGAGAACTACTGTCCCAGCTATACAGCCAGGTCTCTGCTATTTTTCCAGGAAATATGCAACTTGCTTCACTTGAGTGTGATTTTAATTTTATTACAATGCAGTAGGAAGCATATTTTAATTAATTTATATGGTGTAGCAAAGGACCAAGCCTCCCTTTTCTGCTTAAGAGGGAGATAATCCATGAGAGGAGTGTGTAAATCAATAGCCTTCAGATTAAACTCCTGGAAATGATAGAGAAGAGTCCCTCCCCAGCCTACTACCTTCTATCATTTCAGTTAACACATGTCTCCTTTTCATTTATAAGCTGTCTGATTAATAAGTTATAGACCTGCTTTAATGTTCATATAAAATCTCTGCATCCATCACATATGTTTGACAAACAGAAGGAGAACATATGTATATAATAAAGTAATCACTTTATAAAAATTAAATGCATGTTTTTGAGCTTTCTTCACAAGGTAATAAAAGGAGAAAGAACTATAAATGAAGCAAAATTACTAACCTTGGAGAAAGAATTAGAATATAAAAGAAGAGAAGAAAGAAATCTTGGATACTTAAATATGAAACAAGAATGCAGTCTAACACAGTTTACAGCTTTGTGAAAATTAGAAAAAAAATTCTGACTTATTTATAATTCAGCCTTTGCTTTCCTCATTGGATGGATGCCTTTCTGGACCAGGTCCCCTGATAGTCTGGTTAGAGAGGGTAATAGGTGGTTAAGCTGTCTGGGTAACCATAGGACATTTACTCATTTCAGCTTCCAACTCATACTTTGAGAGAATATTCAGAGGTCTGAGGAGTCAGACTTGTCACCTATCTTGATTAGGCAAGGAAAACACTATGTTTAAAAATATGTCTCAGTATCTGTGAGATAGTAGATGTTCAATAAATATTTGTTGAGTGAATAAATGTATTTCTGCTCAATGACAAGTGGCATCTAAATGGGAAATTCAAAGGACTTTCTTTTACTCAATAAATAAAAAGCCAAAGAACCAATGAAACATTTTTGTTGTTGTTTTTTCCAAATTGGTCAGCAAGAGAACATTCCTGGGAACAAAATATTCTTGAAAAATCACCAAAAAATAATGAACATAAGACTGTGTTTATCTGCATTACTAGCTGATATTCAATCCAATAGGGAGAAAAATAAAAACAGAACAAATAAAAATTTAACGTTGTTATTTTTAGATATCTTCATTCAGTGATTAGCATCATCTCATAGTTCCTAAATTTAATTCCTTGAATGATGAGAACAGTGTAGTGGCTTTGTAATGTGTGAAGTTGAACCATATTTATCAGAAACATGATGCCTATGTCTTCCTGGTTCAGCTTATCACAAGAACAACCTGTGCAAGAGCTTTGGAAAAAGGAGTAAAGTCCTAGTCATGTGTACTCTCAGAAAGTCAGTGTGGTTTCAGGCCTGTTGCAGATTATGCCCAGTTTTACAGATCTGGTGCATCATGTTGTTGTGGGTTACAGCAATGCCAACTGTTCTGGCTGAATGAAATCTCTTGCTTCATCTTCTCTAAACCCTGGGCCAGATACCAGGGTAGTTCTATGACAAGATCTCCAGCTTCTTTTGAAAGTCATACACAGCAGCAAGTTTAGATGCCTGTAGCTAAGAAGAGGCCAACACAGATGAGAAAGAGACAGAAACAGAGAGAGAGAGAGAGAGAGAGAGAGGAAGGTTCCAGTTCTTTTCTTGTAGGATCCCATTGTACCTGCTGTCACTCACTTCAGACATAGTTGTCTATCTCAAACAATTTCCTGAGTCTTTAAGGTCCAAGATCAGAAGTAGAAGGAGCAGGCAAACTGAGGCTGTCTGAGCAGTTTCCACAATTATATATGTCCAAACCATTATAATTAATTAATCATATTACAACATTCCCAACTGTTCTCTTTCTGTTTGAACTCTGACTAATACAGAATTTGGTACTGGAAGTAATTCCAGAGAAAAAGAACTTTAAGTAGGTTCTCAGAATTCATTGAGTTATCTAGAAATAATTTTGTGATATAATTAGATGTAGAAACTTTAATCTGTTTCCAGTGAAAACTAAAACACCATTAGTTTATAGCATGCGGTAGCCAAACACTCATTAAATAATTGCCTGTTGACACTTATAATCAAATACCTATAGAAATGGTTGCTACTAAAGAATCTTTTATTTAAAATAAGGAGTATAATGTGGTTGGTTTATTGCTTTTGAATTCAATGGAGACATTTAAAATATAATTAAGAACTCAGGTCTTCAAATTCCCAGCTTAATGATTGCTTACAGGACACAGAAGCACTGTGATTGATCTAAAATGAAACCTTATTACCCATAAGGACTGAGATGACTGAAAACAAAATTCAAAACCTAATAATGCAGATGGATTAATTACAGCACAAATTAAATTTTCAAACTTGTAGGATCCTTTATGTCAATGTTATGTCATTCATTGGTAAGAAGTGAGATCCTGAATTTGGGATGTGTATATATGAGAAGATTTGAACTAAGCTGGAGAATTTGACTTATAAATTCTGTATAGCCTCTCTTGAGAATCAAATCAGGCCTTCCTTCTCTGCATGAGTTGGATAGTATGTCCATTGCCTGAAAAACCTATAGAAGTCTCTTATGAAGTAGATATGTTACAAGAACTTGATGACTCTTGTCATTATATATACACACTACCTGTTATTAATGTAAGACCTACTATAAACTCAAGTCTTAGTAGACCAGGAAGATGAGGAACAAATTGTCACCCCTACCAAAGTGCAATACACACCAAACTCATTTCATTTCTTAAAAATTTATCTAGAAAATATTTTATCTAAAAATTTACTTAGAAAATATGTGGAAAATATGAGTGGAAATGTTTTGTAAAATGTTAAATCAAGATTGAAGGAATATAACGTTGGCAAAGGATAAATCCAGGCTCATCAAGCAGACATTTGCACATGTGTAAAGAGCTTCACATAAGCATTCCCATTTTTTACAATAAGAAAAACTGTAAAATAAAAATAGAGACTATGAGTCACAACAGACAATTAAGTTTTCAGGGAAACCTCCCCAAATCTGGAGAGACATAGAAGACACAGGACCTGAAAATTACTTAACTGGCACAGATGTTCCTATATGCCATAAACATGTAGGAACATAAAACTAGAAATAACAATGAATTACTATTGGCCAAGTGTAGGCTAGTGTAAGAACAAGCTACTGGTTCTGGAGATTGTCAGTCTATGTTTTTCATCTGATAGTTGAGGAAATCGGTGCCCAGAAATATGAAGTCATGTGTCTACTCATTCAGCAACTCAGGGACAGAACCAGGGTGAGATCTATATACTACTCATCTGATGCTGATTCCACTGCCATGTTGATTTATATTCCTTTTTTTACCTTTAACTTATTATAAAAGTGTGGGGTATAAGTCAGGATTAGGTACATAAGTAATGTATGTGCAGGTGAAGTTTGAGCTTCCAGCTGATCCTCACTTCCCTGGTTTAGGACCAGGTGTCTTTTGGGTTATTAAGTTCTTTCCCCCTTCCTCCCTCCCCTCTCAGTGGCCTATGACTGCCAATCCCTCCCCTGTTCTATTGTGACTGATATTCTTAAGCACATCTATTTGGAGTTCAAAAGGTAGATTTGTTGACCTTGATATCCTTTAGTCATTCCAGCATTCCAACCCCAAGAGATTATCTTCAGTCACAACTTTGTAAATTAAAATAGAAACAATTTTTCTGTACCCTTGTCTTCTTTCCCAACTCCACCATTCACAATATGGAGAGTATGCTTATACATATGCAAATACATATTTGCCATGAAGCTTTTGCCATGGCCTCGTCACTCTTCTCTCCTTTGGCATCTTAGGTAGGATGGTGGAGCTCTGTGGGAAAATGAAGACAGGCTGTGTGCCCTCATGATCTGAGTTATTCTAATATTTTCATGGAAGTTTGATGTAAAAGCAAATCAAACAAAGCATTTCATAGAGATGATAAACAAAGAAACCACACAATTTTATGTTTCATGTACTGTGTGTGCCTTTAAATTTTGTTATCATTGCATGTAAATAAAGCAAACTGTGAAACTGGACCAGTTATTAAAGAGACCCAGCAGCCTTTTATCTGACAATATTTTTAGTTATCTATACACACCATATTTCCTCACGCCCCCCCCCATACTCATGTCTACAAACTGTTACCTGTTTTCAAAAGGCACCTTACTGATAGAAATTCTGCTTTTTGAAGCAACAATGCAAGATCTCCAGGCCCTGGAGATGAAGGAAGGTAAATGTCTGCTTATAACTTCGCTGAGCTTAAAAGAACTAACCAGAAAGTGACCATGAGAGAAATATTATCAAGATTACATGGTCTAGGAAGACCATGTAAAATAGATAAAAGAGGGAACATTAGGACGTAAGGATCACACCTAAAAGGAGGAAAGAGTCATTTTGAAAATTCTTTCAATCTGATTTCAGCACTTTCAGACACAGTGTGTTTCTGTGTAGCCGTAACTTAACTAGAATTATTGAATTCTCCAAATTGAAAATGACTCTAAGGCCATTAATTTTGACTTTCCTTCCTGAATCCACTTCCTGCCACATCCCCTTAATCTTTTGTGTAACCTAAGTTTAAAGACATTCAGGATGTTGAAAATGTCACATGCCTCTGCAACTCATCTCTTTCTCACATGTCTATAATACACATTCTCATTTTATGAACAGAAAGTCAGGGGAATTCTCAATTAGTAAATAAATGTATAGAAATATCATTCATCCTCATATCCAAAGTACAAATTAGAACAGTACGGTGTTTTTCTTTTTAAAAATGTAGTATATTAGAAAATGTACATTGTATTGTAATTTTCTATGTAAATAACAATGTAATAGGATTAAACATCTTAGGAACAGAATTAAAAAAAACAGAATTTATTTATTAAAAAAGTACATTTATAATTACATGTTTAAACTTGTCACCTTGAAGTACTCTCCTTTTGATTAAATACACCTGTATAGTTGCTGCTCAAAATAGTTTTTGAACTCTCAATTTTAATGTCTTTTAGTGCTCTTGCCATTTTTTAATTTCACCTCTTCCACATCAGTAAAATATTTCCCTTTAAGAACTTTTTTTATCCAGGAAAACAAACAAACAAACAAAAAGTCACTAGGGGTCAGATAAGGTAAATCGGAAGGGTGGAGTACAGGGTCATGCAGTTTTTGGTGAAAGACTGCAGAGCACTCTGAGCAGTGTGGGTAGATGCGCTCATAAACCACTCATCATGAAATGGGCAATAGTGTTGAAAGAATCTCCAAAACAAAAAATTTAATGAAGTCACGGCCTCTCACAACAACGCTAACAGGTACACTGATGCTGATGGGTTCCTAGAACATGGAGTATGCCCTCCAAAAAACAACTCCATTTTAGGGGGATTCTTCCATATTAAACTATGATTATAAATAAGAAACAGTTTTTGAATCAATGCAAGATTGAAATAAAATTATAATAGCAACTGAGTTCACACTTTGTAGGATAGCTATTGTTTTCTTATTTCTCTAATGTTCTGTGTTACATTCTGATATGGTTTGAGTGTTTTTGTCTCCCGCAAAATTCATGTTGAAACTTAATCACTAATGCAATAGTGTTTGAAGATGAGACCCAAAAGAAGGTGTTTAGGTGACCAGGACTTTGCCTTCATGACTTAATTAATACCATTATAAAAGGATGAGATTGGTCCCCACTTGCCTCTCTGCCCCTTTGAGTATTGCCTAGTGATGATGCAGCCAGAAGGCCCTCTCCAAATGCAAGCACCCTGATCTTGAACTTCCCTCCTCCCAGAAATGTAACCAATACATTTCTGTTCATTATCAATTACACAGTGTCAGCTGCAGAGATCTTTCACCTTCAAAGACTCCCAGTGCATACACAAAACTCTGGATAGTACTGAACCCTGTATATACTATTTTTCCATACACACATACCTATGATAAGGTTTAATTTATAAATCAAGCATAGTAAAATTCTGACAGTAATAACTAGCAATAAAATAGAACAATCATAATAATATACTATAATGAAAGTTATGTGAATATGGTCTCTCTCTCTAAGTATTTTGTTGTACTATACTAATGTATTTTAGACCACATTTAATGAAGGGTAACTGAAACAACAGAAAGCAAAACTGTAGATAAGGGAGGACTTCTGAATTCTGTTATAGCAGCAAAAATAGACTAAGACATATTCTCATTAAAAACAAAATTCTTGGCTGGGCACAGTGGCTTAAGCCTGCAAGCCAAGCACCTTGAGAGGCTGAGGCGAGAGGATTGCCTGAACCCAGGGGTTCGAGATCTGCCTGGGTAACTTGGTGAGATCTCATCTCTACGATATATCAAAAAATCAGCCAAGTGTAGTAGTGAGCGCCTATAGTTCCAGCTACTTGGGAGGCTGAGGTGGAAGGATTGCCTGAGCCCAGCAGGTAGATGAGAGTGCCACTGTACTTCAGCCTAGGTGACAGAGTGAGACT
>CAUYQG010112997.1:0-14057 GCA_963574415.1 Tarsius wallacei
TCCATCAAGGCTGTAATTCTCTCACCATTGTAATTTAGGCCAAGTGGTATTGTATCCTTTCACCAGACAAGAAAACAAAAGCTGAGAACGTTTATTCAACTTCCCCAAGTCCACACAACCAGTAAAGTGTTAGAGATGAGAGCTGCGCTTGAGCACTGTGATTTCAGAACCCATTTCCCTAACCACAATCGAATTACTTTTTAAATTTCTGTACCATGTTAGACGTGTAGTATCATGTTAGCCGCTCACCAGTTATGTCTGTCACATTACACAAAATGGAAAGCTGTTTCCCATATGGTCTACAGTCATATACAGGATGACCCAGAGACTCAGAATAAATATTTTAAGTAATTCAAGTTAGTGAAAAAGGGAAGGAAGAAAGACATAAAGTGAGAAGGTCAATCAGATTTATGCTGGAAAGGTTATTCATTGGAGGGGAAAGAACGTAGTTTGGAGAAACAATGACTCATGTGTCCGTGATGTGGGACTTGGAAAAGATTCCCAGTTCTGAAATGAGAATTCTTTGGGATTGCTATGAAGTTTTCTCTACTTAAATTCCTTATGTCCTATGGAAATGCTTGCATTTACAAATTGAAGCTTATTTTGTGGGTTAAAGCCATTCTTTTGAAAATGAAAAATTGTTGGCTGTCCATTAATGAAAATGAATTTGATGGTGAACTCTACACCCTTTAGGGATAATTTCCATCTGTCTTTTCTGTTTCAATTCTGACACTACTCTTCGCATTATATTTTTGCTTTTCTTGCTATTTTGCTTTATTTAATGAGGCCCTTCTCTCTAATTCTATGCTTTAACTTTGTACAGTTTTTTGTAAGCCACTTTTTAAATCACACAGCTGGCCAAGTCTTAAACCCCATTTCCATTTGAATTTAGTTAAATATAATCCAGGATATTTTTGCTCGTTGATTTGTTACTTAGTTTATTATTTAGTTTAAGTGAATCAGTGCACACCAATTTTATTCTAAAATGAAATTAACTATGAAAACGTTTCAGTGGTTCATTAAAAAATTATGACTTTTTAAAAGAAAAATATAGGCCGGGCTCGGTGACTCAGTCTGTCATCCCAGCGCTTTGGGAGGCTGAGTTGAGTGGATTGCCTGAGCCCGCGGATTCAAGACCCTCCTGGGCAACTTGGCGAGACCTCATCTCTACAATAAAATCAAAAATTAGCCAGGCATGGTAGCGCACGCCTGTAGTTTCAGTTACTTGGAAGGCTGAGGTGGAAGGATCGCCAGATCCCAGCAGGTCAACGCTGGAGTGGCCCGGAGTGTGCCACGGCACTCCAGCCCGGGCGACAGAGTGAGACTCCAACTCAAAAAAAAAAGAAAAATATATAAAAAGTCATTTGAGGCAATAGAAATTAAAAGCATTTAACTTAGAGAAAATGATTCAATACGTTTTGCTTATTTCCCTTCAACTAATTTGCACAATATTCCATTTTCTGTGGTCAGGAGTCAATATTTTAACTGTTGTGTAATAATTGAAGAAGCAACTAATATTAAGTGTTTATGCTGACCTCATGAGTGTTACATCTTGGGCAAACAGATTTGACATGCAATGGAAAAGTTCCAAACTAAGCTTTTTCAATACATTTTGCTTTTCAAATTCCTGCCCTGCTTTCAAACAGTTTCTATAGAGGCACATGATTCTTCTAGGTAGTATTTTTACTTCTTAACTTCTTAAATGTGTCAGAGTTCCATTTTTAAGTGATTCCTGAGACTTTCTTCTTTTACAAAAGTCAGAAATTCCTTCCTTCTTTGTGTGTATGTGTGTGAATGGGAATCTGTCTTCTTAATAATTTGTGGGGATTTTTTTAATTATGGAAGATTTAATTTTAGTTTATTATTGCTAGGAAGCCAGAAGGTATAAAATATGAAACACCGTGCCCTTAGTTTTAAGTTATTGATCATTTAGGTTATTTTAAATATGTGTAATACAGATTAATGCTTTCTTCTCAGAAATCAAGACTTTATCTTACTGACAGTTATTCACTTTTATTTTCCATGTCTACAAATCCTAAAACTACCAACAATTGATCCTAACAATTTGTGGGGTTTTTTAATTAGACAAGCCATTATAGAAATAAAGCGTAGTCACAAAAAAACTTGAAAATAATTTTAAAAGGTGTTTCCCTGACCATGAGCCAAATGTCAAAGTTTGATAACAATACTCTAGCTTCCTCATGGAAGCTTAATTTTTTTTCCTATGGATGCACATAGAAGAAACTGCCTTATTTTGGGTGATATTTGTGAAGGAGAGAAAGAGACAGAGTGTCACCGAATTCTCAAAATGTCTTTTCATTGGCTATGAGGGCAGAAGACAGTGTCTTAGTCCTTTGCAGAATGACACAGGGACATTTGGTTCTCGGTGAGAGGTCAGCAATGTCTAGCTCTTATCAGTGAAACACACTGACTGAGGAATGCTCTATACTTGTGCTATTCACAGCAGACTAACAGGTTTGTGCAAGAATGACCACTTGCCCCATAAAATATCTAGTAATTGCATTACACCATGTGCTCCCAGGTGCCAAGCAACTGTTGATTGTTTTATTACAGAATTGCTCCCTGCCAGTTTATTGTGTTTCAAACAATAGATGATGCAGACCATGGGAACTTCAGTCAAACCGTATTCCCTAACAGTGTCCGGATGTCACACGTATATTTTGGTGGGAAAACAAGGGAGATAAAGCAGTGTCATTGACCATGACAAATAATATTTAAAGGCACTGAATTAGTAGGAGGAAGTTTCTGCTAAATTAGGATGAACATTTGGTTAGGGTCGGAAATGCTATGTATTTGAACATGGAAGAGAAAAATTCTTCTATCTGGAAATGTAATAAACAAAATGCTCAGATTTGCCAGATGTTTGTCAGAGTTAAATTAGTTTTCCATTAAGTTTCCATCCTTCTGTTCTAGAGGGTTCGTTTGCTTTGCTTCATTCTAAGGATGACTATAAAACTTTTTTTTAATGTTCAGGCGTGTATGTATGTGTGTGTGTGTGTGTGTGTGTGTGTGTGTGTGTGTAAGTGTGTGTGTGTCAAAAGAGATGATAGTTAAACCTAACTATATTTTTCCACCACAATATTGTTCAAAGGAATACCAAAGTCAATTTTATTTCAGTCTTATCAAATCAAATAAAAATGAGTATTCAAAAAGAGGGACTGTCATTTTACAATTCATCAAGAATAGATGCATCTAACTTTTAATGTCTTATTTATTATTACAGAAAGAACACTGAGCAGTTGTATTTAGCTAACATAATACAGGAATTAAAATTCTCACTTAGAACTGAGGGAAAGTAAATGATCTTTTGTCAGATTAAATTAAGGTTTCTGCATAAAAAGTGAGTAAATAAATATTTTCAGAATGTATTTACATAAGTAAAACTTTCCGGGTGTAACATTTAGCTTTAAGAGTATCTAGTGCTGTCAAAATGACCTCTTTTTATTTTTTATATTGCCCATTGCCTCACATTTTTATGTAAAATAAAACCACATCTACTTTTCATCAGTAACTTTGCATCAGTCTTCTGTGGACTCCAAATAAACGCAAGCCTGCCAGGCTAATGCCCTGGTCACTTCACTGAACACCAGAAGAGCAGCTCTTTCATCCATCAAAGGAAAGTAGTGACTTCCCAGGTGTGACTGAATCCACCATACCATAGTCAATTTCTTCTAACATTCAGAAATGGCACACTTCTCCTTGGCGTGACAAGTCCTAGATATCATAGCTTGGCTCTGAGCAAAATAACATTTCTCATGTAACCCAATTTATACATTCAAGAATGTCTAACTGGAGCAACTACATTTTAATTGGGTATTCAAACTGAACAAGTGGTCCTATGTTCAAAAGCGACTGTGGTTAACTGAAAAAGGGGCTCTAAAATCACCAAAGCTACATTTTGCATGTTAGAATGTTAGCACATGGTCCTAGACGGATGGAAAAATGAACAGATGGATTTAACTGTGTGCTTACAAAAATTGTGTGTTTACAATGGTTCTGTTTTTGCCTCAGTAGTTCGACCAGTTTTAACTTCTTTGCTATATGGGACTGAGGTAAAGCAGATTTTTAAGCTAAAGAATTAAGATTCATTATTCTATTGAAATACTTTTAAAAAGATTAAAATATCTCTGAAAATTATAATAAAAGGATGGCCTAACTCTTTTAAAAATCAGGTTTTATTTGACTTTTCAGAAATCTAGGTGTTTTTGTTTGTTTGTTTTTTGGAGTTGGGGGTCTCACTGCCACCCACTGGAATCCAGTGACACCATCCCAGCACACTGCAGTCTCAACCTCCTGGGCCCAACCGATCCTTCCGCCTCAATCTTCGGAGTAACTGGGATCACAGGTTCACACCACCAGGTCTGGTTATCTTTTTTATTTTTTGTAGAGACAAAGTCTTACCATGTTGCCTTGGCTGGTCTCAAACTCCTAGGCTCAGCAATCCTCCCGCCTCGGCCTCCCAAAGGGCTGAGATTACAGGCATGAGCCATCACACCCAGCAGGAATCTAGCTTTAAACTCTTCTGAGGAGAAATTGCCTGCTTTTATTCCATATCCAACTTTAATTTATAGAGTGACAAAGGGAGGCTAATAGGACGCATTGGGAAGTTCCTAGTATGGACCAGGGAGTTTGTAAACATAATTTAATTTGGTCTTTTCAAAAAATTAATGAGATGGGATTATCATCTCCATTGTATTGTTCTGGAAATCTTAAATACCTATGACTACATGATATAATGAATAAAAGAATAAGGATATTTTTCATGTAGCATTCTCTTTGTTGCTATTATTGTCGAGTTAATATAACCTTTCCTGACATGGCTTCTTTAAATCAGTGGCTTCTTGATTGAGCATTTGGATTTTATAACCTTATAAAAATAATTCAAGCAAGTGATTACAAATATTTTAGAGACTGACTTAATATTATCAATTTTTCACTTTGCAAAGTTAAACATTTTTAAAATCGTAATCTATCACAATTCTATCTTAAAATGCGAAAAAAAAGTAAAAGGCTAGAACCTCAAAATGAAAGACCTCTAAACTGACAAATGTAACCTTAAGAAAATCGGATATATTGTCCCATGTAATTTGATTTCAGACTGAATTTGCGAAAATTTTACCTATCTCTGTGCTCAAATCGGTATGAGAAAAACACTGGGTTTAGACTATGTCTGAAGAAGAATTTCTGTTTAGCTTCCAAGATCCCAATCACTTGAGAAAACATAGCCACGGTTTGGGTGGCACAACCTTATTCGTGCGCTAGATGACAAAAATTTTAACGGAAAACCTCATTCAACCTATAAACTGGACTTCATTTCAAAAGGAGAAAAAATCCAGGTTATTCTAAATCTCCAGAACTGATTTTAGTCATCTTGACTTTGACATCTTAAAAGCAGTTTTCAATTTTCTTTTTCTTCTTTTTTTTTTTCAGTTTTCAACTTTCAAAGAGAGCATAAAAGCTCTTCCTGGGCTATGATTCAGGGGCTGGAGAGGGTCAAGTAAATCTCAGGGTGCTACCCTCCCAGTGCTGCGGAAAGCAGAGCCCAAAAGAAGTGTGGGCTGGACACAGAAGACGCTGAGTGAAAATGCCAGGCAGGGACATGGCTGGCACCCAACAGCCAAGCTCAGGTGCCGCAGCCGCTTCTTAGGCAGTGGATAACCAGCACACAAGGACGATGTGAAGACCAGAGGCTTCGCTCAAAGGCAGCAGTAGGCAACACGACCATGGAGTTCAGATAACCCCAGGGAGAGGTAAGGAGAGAATGCCCAAAGGATGACAGACTCACCTAGAAGCATCTTAGACTCTTAGAGCAATAGGGATGGTTAACTGCTTTCCCAGGGTAAACTGTACTCAATGATAGAAAAGTGAATTTATACTTTGGCATATTTTAGTTGGGGCTAAGATGTTCAAACCACTCACAAATATTTGAGAATTGGAACTTGATATATGGCTTTTCCCATTCTAAAGAAATGCTTAAGGTGAGATCAGTAAATATTGATAGTATAATATTTTGACTGAAAGTTAAAAGAAACTCAAGGATAATTACCTAATTATTCAAGTCACCTATTTTCATGCCTTAAAAACATTAAGTAATTGTAGCACCTAATGTTTAGTATGTTTTCTCAGTCTTAAGAAAAGTCAGGAAGAAAAAGGGCAGTCTCGATGTTTTATGGGCCCTGAGAGGAGCATTAAAAACCTTGACCTATTTCTCACCAGAAGGAGAAAGAGGAAATTAACTTCAGTTTGTTTCATCCTTTGTAATTCAAAATAAAGTTATTTCAAAAATCCTATTTTTTTTAATCTCTTGCCTTAGTCTTCTGCCTAGGAGAAAGGAAGCGCTTCAAAAAGACATCATTCCAAAGCCTCCACCAACAACCACTGGGGAGAGGAGAATCTGTTCACTAAAGGGTGCTGGGAAAACTGGTTGACCACACACAGAAGATTAAAACAAGACCCCTTACCTGTCACCAGTCACAAAAATCATCTCTAGATGGAGCAAAGACCTAAACAGAAAACCTCAGAGTGTAAGAATGTCAGAAAACGCAGGAGACACTCTTGCAGGAATCAGGACAGGCAACCAATTCCTCTTCAAAACCTCAGATGCCATGCCGTAAGAGGCAAGTGGGACTCCATCCATTTGAGAAGCTTCTGCAGAGCAAAAGAAACCATCAAGAGAATGAGCAGACAGCCCTCAGAATGGGAAAACAAATATTTGCCAACTGTGCCTCTGACAAAGGCCTAACATCCGGGATCTACAAGCAACTCAAACATGCTGAAAGGAAAACAGCAAACAGCCCTATTAAAAAGTGGCCAGAGGAGATGAATAGACACTTCTCAAAAAAAGACATATGAGCGGCCGGCAGATCCATGAAAAAATGCTCAGCCTCACTAATCATCAAAGAAATGCACATTTAAAAACCACAACGCTGAGATACCACCTAACTCCACTCAGGATGGCCATCATCAATAACTCAAAAAACAACAGGTGCTGGAGAAGATACAGTGAAAAGGGAACACTTCTACACTGTTGGTGGAAGTGTAAACTAATACAGTCTCTGTGGAAAACAGTGTGGTGATTCCTAAAAGACCTAAAAATCAGCCTTCCATACAGCCTTCTGGGAATATACCCAGAGGAGCTCAAATCATCCTACAAAAAAGACACCTGCACATGCATGTTTATTGCAACATAATTCACAATAACAAAAACATGGAACCAACCGTGCAGCTCATCAAAAATGGACCAGATTTTTAAAATGTAGCCAGGCTCAGTGGCTCAGCCTGTAATCCCGCGCCTTTGGGAGGCTGAGGTGAGTGGATTGCCTGGGCCCACGGGTTCGAGACCTGCCTGGGCAACTTGAGGTCTCATCTCTACAATAAATCAAAAAATCAGCCGGGCGTGGTAGCGCGCACCTGTAGTTCCAGCTACTTGGAAGGCTGAGGCGGAAGAATCGCCGGAGCCCGGCAGCTCGAGGCTGCGGTGGCCGGGAGCGGCCACTGTACTCCAGTCTGGGCGACAGAGTGAGACTCCAACTCAAAAAAAAAAAAGAATTGGTTATATACTTATTAGAGTTCTAACTAATTGGAATATAAAAACCAACAAATGTGGCCCTTAACAAGCTTATAGTCAGTGCACCAAGAAAGACAAACACAAGCAAATCCATGGAATGAATAACTTGTAATAACAACTGTGATAGTTGTGCACACTCACGGTACAGTACATCCATAAAGAAGGGTTGATTACTTCTAAAATGACTTTATGGAAAAATGTATCTTCCATATGACAAGGATTGAAGTGGCTGTAAGAATTTGATCTGCTGAATCACAGCTTTATTTGTGTAAAATTAGCAGTTAGTGTCATTATTTAAAACTTCACTTCAAAGTCTGGCAAAGTAATGAAGTTGTGGTTGTGTCCGGAACTATGACTTTGGGTGTCAAGCCAGAGTATGGGATGTGGTGGAACGTGGAGCAAAAAAAGACTTGATGCTGAGATTTACATGAGGACTGTCCTGGTGCAAAGCCAAGTAGTGGGAAAGAAAGGCCAAAGTGATGAGTTGGCAACTAAAAACAAATAACAAGTTTCAGAGCATGGAACATGCCCCACTTCCCATATGTTATCAAGTGGAAAGAAAGAAGTATATGTGTGAAGGTTAGCAAACATACAGGTGAGGAAAATTAATCCCTGCATAAAAGTGTTTTGGATAGGTGTGCAATGGTAGAGGCTCTGAGAAAGAATGATTCAAGCCTTTTTTTTTTTTTAAATAAATGGAAAGTATGGATTGCCTTACAAAGATGCGATTCTTTTTGAAAATTTATTTTTATTACATTTTATTTGAATCATGGGGTATATGTGAGGATGTACTACACAAGTTAATTGCATGTAGGTGAAATGTGGCCTTCTAGTGGGCCCTATCTCCCCCCGTAGTCGACCTGGTACCCAGTATGTTGTTGTGTGCCCTTTATCCCTTCTCCCTCTGTCCCTCCTTTAAAAATGTCCAGCATCTGCCGTTTACATCTTTGTGTTCATGTGACCAGTGATCAGGGCCCTCTCATGAGTGAGAGAATGCAGTATTCAGTTTCATTTTGTTTTGTTTTTTATTTCTGTGATAGTTTACAGAACTATGTGATGGTCTCTAGTTGCATCCATGTTGCTGCAAAGGACACGATTTTATTCTTCTTAATGACTGTGCAATATCCCACCATGTATATGTACCACATTTTCTTTATCCAGTCCACTTTTGATGAACATCTGGGTTGGTCCCATGTTTTTGCTGCTGTGAATAGTGCTACAATGAACATATGTGTGCAGGTGGCTTTTGGATGGAGCAATGTATGTTCTTCTGGGTATATTCTCAGAATTGGGATTGTGGAATTGTATGGAAGTTTAATTTTTAGTTATTTGAGAAAACACCACATTGATTTCCACAAAAGTTAAACTAGCTTTAATTATCAGCAACAGCAACAGTGTAGGAATGTTCGTTTTTCTCTGCAGGTACACCAACATCTGTTGTTTCCTGACTTTTTAATGATAGCCATCCTTACTGGTGTTAGGTGGTATCTCATTGTAATTTTGATTTGTATTTCTCTGATGATTAATGATCTGACCATTTTTGTATATGTTTTTGGCTGCTTGAAGTTCTTCCTTTGAGAAGTGTCTGTTCATGTTCTTTGCTCACTCTTTAATGAAGTTGTTTGTTTTTTATCTGTCAATTCATTTGAGTTCCTTTTACATCCTGGCCTTTGTTGGATGCATAGTTTGCAAACATTTTTTTTCCCCATTCTGGATTGAATCTTTACTTTCTTGATGTTTTATTTTGGCTGTGAAAAAACATTTTAGTGTAATAAGGTCCTACATGTCAATCTTAGCTCTGGTTACATTTGCTTGTAAGGACCTAGCCATACATTCATTGCTTTTTCTCATATCCAGGAGGGTGTTCCTTATATTTTCTTCTAAGATTCTTATAGTGTGAGGTTTCACATTTAAGTCCTTGATCCATTTTGAGTTAATTTTTGCATATGGTAATAGGGAGGAGTCTAGTTTCATTCTTCTGCATATGGTTAGTCAATTTTCCTGGCATTATTCACTAAATATAGTTTCTTTTCCCCAATGTTTATTTTTGTTGGCATTGTCACAGATGTATTGACTGAAGTTTTGTGGTTTTATTTTTTTATTATCTATCTTATTTCGTTGGTTTATATGTCTACTCTGTACCAGTACCATGCTGTCTTGGTTACTATAGCACTGCAGTAAAGTTTAAAGTCTGGAAGTATAATGCCTTCAGCTTTATTCCTTTTGCTGAGAATTGCTTCAGCTATTTGGACTCTTCTGCTTCCATATGAATTTCCATATTGCCTTTCCCAGGTCTGTGAAAAATTGTGGTGGCAATTTGATAGGAATTGTGTTGACTCTGTAGATTGCCTTAGGTAGAACGGACATCTTGACAATATTGATTCTTCCAATCCATGAACGTGAGATGTTTTCCATTTGTTTGTATCATCTTTGATTTCCTTGAGCAGTGTTTTGTAGTTCTCATTGTGAAGTTCTTTCACCTCTTTGGTTAGGTGAATGTCAAGGAATTTTATTATTTATTTATTTATTGATGTATTTATTTATTGTGACTATAGTGAATGGGATTGCATCTTTTATTTAGTTCTCATTCTGTTTGTTGTTGGTGTATAAAAAGGCGGTTTCTTTTGTGAGTATTGATTTTGTATCCCAAGATTTTACTGAAGGTCTTTATCAGTAAAAGGAGGTTTTTGACAGACTTTCTAGATATAGAATCATAACATCTGCAGAGACAGATAACTTCCTCTCTACCTATTTGGATACCCCTCATTACTCCGGCTGGGACTTCCAGTACTATGCTGAATAGGAGGGGTGATGCTTGTCTTATTCCAGTTCTTAGAGGGAATGCTTTCAGCTTCTGCCTCTACATATGATGTTGGCTGCAAGTTTGTCATAAATGGTTCTTATTATTTTGAGAAGTGCCCCTTTGGTACCTAGGTGTTTGAGAGCTTTTATCAAGAAGGAATGCTGGATTGTATTGTGTGCTTTTTCTGTGTCTAATTAGATAATCATGTTCTTGTTTTACAATTGTTTATCTGACGGATTCTTTTTATTGATTTATGTATGCTCAACCCGTCTTGTATCCGAGGAATGAAGTTCACCTGATTGTGATGGATGATCCTTTAAATATGCTGTTGTATGCAATCATCTGGAATTTTATTGAGAATTTGTATCTATATTCATTAGGAAATTTGACCTGTAGTTTTCTATCCTTATTGCGTCTTTGCCATTTTTGTGTATCAGGATGATATTAGCTTCATAGAATAAGCTAGGGAGGATACCTTTCTTCTCAATTTCCTAGAATACCTTCAATATGATTTGTGTTAACTCTCCCTTGTATGTCTTGTAGAATTTAGCTGAAAACTCGTTTGATTTTTTTTAATCTTTTTTTTTTTTTCCCTTTTGGTGGAGAGGTTTCTTATAACTGAGTAAAAGAAATGTCACTAATTTTTTCTAAATGTTAATTCTTTCTTTTAGGCCTGTCTTTTGGATCATGGGAGATATGTTGCTTAGAGTGCAGAGATCATGCATGGACTTTATTTATTCAGCCTTTTTTATGTAGTAGGCTAACAAATCTAGATCATTTCACCTTGTAAAGAGAAGTAAACAAACTTGTTTTTAAAATAACCTAGCAAAGGCATTTGATACAAATGAGCAATTATCTTTCTAAAGCCTGGAAGCAAAGTAAGAGAGGTCAAGTGAGAAAACCTGTTGTAATTTAGATTCTCACCTTAGTTTCAGAAAGTCAAATGTGTAATTGATGAATAGTGTAGGAAAGGACAAAAAGATCAAGGCAATTACTCACTTGTCCAAAGCCCAGACTTTTAAGATGATTGTTTAATTTTCTTCATGATTTATTGAAAATTATTTTTGACAGTTTGGATCAACAATCATGTAAAAATTTTATTAAAATTATATTTTACTCTCGTGACAAATGAGTAAACCAATGTCTTTTATGTAGTCTAAAGTCACATAAATTATCTAGCAAATCTAAACTAAATTTAACAAGTTATAATAAAAATAAAATTAAATGGCTCTTATTATTTTGAGAAATGTTCAAATTAAACAAATATTAAACACAGAAGATGCATACATATAATTTTTTTTTTTTTTTGTATGCTGGGGTCATAGGTATTGTTCTTTGAGATGCAACCAGCTCAATTACCTTAAAGCAGCTGGTTGATAGTTTGCTCAGGTAAAATTAAAGCATTTCAGCAAGAATTTTTAAACAGATTTTTCCTCAATAAACCTCCCAATGTTGTTAATTTT
The DNA here is from genome assembly GCA_963574415.1 of Tarsius wallacei. Classification (NCBI taxonomy): domain Eukaryota; kingdom Metazoa; phylum Chordata; class Mammalia; order Primates; family Tarsiidae; genus Tarsius; species Tarsius wallacei. The sequence continues at coordinate 11,855 of CAUYQG010112997.1, forward strand.
TGCTATCATTGTGCTGGTAGCACTTCTTTACACAGAGATTTAGGTGAGTTGTACGGTGACTATTTTCCTTTGGCTAACTTGTTTATCTTTTTGTTTGTTTGTTCATGTTTTCCTTCTGTGATGACTTAAGTATGACTTTCAAAACAAAGTGTTTTAGAATCCATCCACCATTTTTGGAAATTATTAGAAAGTTTTAATGAGCATCCACACATACCTTGCATCTCCCACTACAACAAAATTTACAAATAAAGTAAATTTTTCTTCATTTGATAACTCCATGCAGATCATAATTGTATTACTCTTTTGTTGGAATTAGTAAAAAATTATTTTTTATTTAAATGTATGCTGTTATAATTATTATTTGAAAAGTCTACTCTTCTCTGACAAAGATCACCAAATGAGAACAAAAGAAAATCAATCTGTGACTCTTTAATTGAATTATAGAATAGATATGAGCTGTAATTCTGAGTATGATTCCACTTTAATGAAGGAATTCTTTTCTTATTCATCGCTGTAATTGAAATTGGTGATTTTTTTTTTTTGTAGTAGGGATGTCTTCTTCTAATAATGTTTTTTGAGGAATTTGGCCTTTATCATTAATTCCTGATTCTAAAATTACTTTCAAGGACTCAAAATATATTTCCCAAACCAACATAGGCAAAACTGAAGTATTTTAAAATAGAAGTTTCTAGACGTGCAATATTTTTTCATACTAGAATCTTGCTAAAAGGAAGATGAGTAAAAATAAAAATGACAAAGCAAATAGTCCATCAAAATGATTTTGTTTTGATAATTTATATTTGAAATAACAAGTTAGAATTCCATTTTCTTACACTTAGTATATGTTCTATAACCAAATTTGTTACTCAATTTAGGATTGATCAAGTGGGTCTGCCATCCTAAATCTCTGTATATCCTCAAAAAAAAGTTATTACAGCTTTTCAGTAATAAAAATCTATTGTCCACTGTGCAGGTCAGAGATCCATTGGAAAGCAGGTGCACTCTATTCTGAAGAGAAGAGAGAACACCTGCCTCTGAAATGAAAATAAGCTAAAGTGTCTGGCAGTGACTCACCATCACCTCAAGTGAATATTAGTGCACTGGAATTCAAATTGATTTCTTAATTTAACACAGCTGCCAGCCCTTTGGTTCTGGCCCTCCCTGCTGGAATCATATAGCCTTATCTTAATCAAAAGCTACTAAAGGTTAATTCAAATTATAAATGTAAAAAGTTATCTATAAAAAGGTAAAGAAAAACAGGAGAGCAAAGGAAAGGTGTACAGAAAGTTGTTGGTATATAAAGAAGGACAAACATATGGACTTCACAGCAATTTGGATGGATTTAGAATCTATCAAACTCAGTGATCTATCACAGAAACAAAGAACAGAGTACCATATGTTCTCACTCATAAGCATACCTTAAGCAATTATCATAATACTATTGCCGGAGTCCAGCTCCAGGAGAGAGTCAGGGCTTGAGACAGGGGAATCGGGAAGCTGCGAAAAAGAAAAGACGAAAACGACAGGAATCCTCTTCCTGAGGAGAGCTCAAGACTCTGCCAATTTTTATTTAATTTTCACATGCTTATATAGGTTTTCCACCCAGCCCTGCACCCACAAATGTATCTTATGTTGCTAACCAAATGCCCACGTACATCCTTTTTGCACTCACAATAAAGTTGACCTTTAACAATTTCAACCACAGTTGGTGTTTTTCTTCAATTAAACATTTGTGAACATCCTATTTTTCTTCCTAACTTCCTTATAACTATTTGCTACTGTAAACCTATGATATCCTTACCCTATAAAACTAAACCTTAACTCTAAGTCTTATTTAGTTTACTGCTATATATTTGTCTCTATTAACCTTATTTCTATCCTTATATCTCTATATTTTCTTAACTATCACTAATACTATTATATATCTCTTATCTTACTATTTTATTATTAATATCCTAACTTCTATCTTTATCAAACTACTTATTTAACCCTATAATATCTTAACCTATTTTTTATCTCAAACGGTTGTTTTCCACCAGCTCTCAGCTGGGGTCTGTTGTTTATGAGGAAGTGGTCGACTTGTTTTTCTTGACCTCCTGATGTTATGGAAAAACATCCTTACACACCCTAAGGGGCACCCCTTTTGCTGCAATCTCACCTTCACTATGCCCAAGTATAATTTTTTGCTGTCAAATGCCATCAT
>CAUYQG010113001.1:0-13794 GCA_963574415.1 Tarsius wallacei
CTACCATCATAGGCTTCCATAGATAGAATGGAGCAGGGCTAGAATGGTGAAAAACATTCCACAAATCCTTATCCCTTGTTAGGATGTATTTAAGCATAAGAGAAGATTATATTTAAACATAAGAAAAGATGATATCTACACGTAGACATGAAAAATTCACAAAATAGCACAGTCGAGGTTGGGTGCAGTGGCGCATGCCTGTAATCCCAGCACTTTGGGAGGTCAAGGCAGGAGGACTGCTTGAGCCTAGAAGTTTGAGGCCAGCCTTGGCAGCATGGGAAGACCTCATCCCTATAAAAAATTAGCCGGGTACAGTGGCACGCCCTTAGAGTCCCAGCTACTCGGAAGTCTGAGGTGGAAGGATCACCTGAGCAGAGGAGGTCAAGGATATGGTGAGCTGCAATTGTGTCACTGTACTCCAGACTGGGTGACAGAGTGAGGTCTGACTCAAAAAAAGAAAAAAATTCCTCCCTGATTCAACAACAAAAACCAAATAACCCAATTAAAAATAGGCAAAGGACTTGAATAGAAATTTCTCCAAAGACAATGTACAGATAGCCAACAAGCATATAAAAAAAGATGCTCAATATCACTAACCATTTGAGAAATTCAAATAAAAAATCACACTGAGCTATCACCTCACATCAATTTAATGGCTGCTGTAAGAAACAGAAAAAAACAAGTGTTGGCAAGGATGTGGAGAAAAAAGAACACTTGTGCACTGTTGATGGGGATGTCAAATGGAATAGCTGCTATGGAAAACAGATGGTTGCTTACAAAATTAAAGGTGGATCTACCATTATATGATTCAGCAATCCCACTAGTGGGTATATGCCCCCCAAAGAATCATAAGCCATATCTTGAAGAGATATTCGTACATCCATGTTTATAGCAGCACTATTCACTGTAGCCAAGAGGTGGGGTGACTCGAACGTCTATTGACAGAGAAGGGATTTAAAAAAATGTGGTGTGTGTGTGTATATATGTATATGTATATAAGATGGAATATTATCCTGCCTTAAAAAGGAAGGAAATCCTGTCACATGCTGCAACATGAATGAACCTATAGAACTTTATGCTGAGTGAAATCAACCAGTCACAAAAAGACAAACACTACATGATTCCAATGATATGAGACATTTAGAGTAGGCAATTTCATAGAAACAGAAAATAGAACGGTGTTTCCCAGGGACTGGATTAAGGGGGAAATAAAGACTTTTTAAATAGGTATGAAATTTCAGTTTGGCAATGTAAAAAAGTCTGGAGATCCGTTGTATGATCGTGAGTATACAACTTAACTGTATGCTTAAACATGGCTAAGATGATCCATTGTATGTTCTGTGTGATTTTATTTGCCACAAATCTTTTAAAAACCTCCAAATTGACACTCCTTCCTTTGAAAGGTAGACCCGATTCATCTTCTCTTTACCATGGATTGGATTTAGTAATTTACTTTTAATGAGTACCATAGCAGAAGTGACAAGGTATGACTTCCAAGACTAAGTCATAAAAGACATTGCTGCTGCTTCTCTTTTGGCTTTTTTTTTGGGGGGGGAGAAGTAGCTGCCCCAGCCCCAGTCACTCCTTCACATTTCTCATGACTGCAGACCTGGTTGATGTCTTGACTGCAACTTCATGAGAGACCACGAAGCCAGAAACCGCCAGCTTAACTGACACACAGAAACTGAGTATAATAAATGGTTATTGTTGTTTAAAGCCACTAAGTTTTGGTATAACGCATCACACATCAATAAATCACTAATGCAGTATTTTTCCTTCTTCTAAGGCAATGAAGACCTCTGGTGTGGGAGGGGAGCTCCCCATACTATTTTGTTGATTTGTGGTTTCAATGGTGTGTCTGTAGACTCTTTTGAACATGGCCCCTAGGTCAGAATTAGATGAGTGCCTTCTGTGAATTACCTACAGCCCTAGGTACTATACCTGGAACTGTAACCAGAGGCTGCTGGATTTCTTTGAGTTTCTTTATCCTCTTTCTTCTTGTGGCATCAAGAAATATGAATGCCCATGGGGTATTCTCGTTGAAAGTTCAATCACGTGTGAACAAGTGAGCTTAGATACCAGAGGTCACATCCCAATATTATACTATATTCAAAGAAAGTTTTCATTCACCTTTGTGAAAAACGTGAAAGGGCATAATAGGAATACATCTGGGAAACATCCAAAAGGCCAGCAAGAAAGAAAACTCAACTTCATTTCCACTGGAAAGCAGGGCATCCATTCAGGAACGTCATTTGAGAATAGTTTTCCCCTGTTGGACTACATAAATGTTACCCTTCCTGCTCAAGAGTAGGAATTAAGTTATAAATTCTGAAGGGTGAGACAACTTCACTAGCCCTGGTACCTAGGCCACCTGAGGATTGTTTGCCTCTTAGAAGTTGGAAAATGCCTGTGGGTATAATCTTTTACTGTTTTAAGATGTTCTTTGTAAATGAGTAAACTGGCTTTGTTGCTCCTATTTATGAACTCTTTGGGTGGGAAAAAGGAGCTCCCCCAGATTTAAAATTTGTAATCAAGGCATTAAAAAGTAAATAAAATTTTGTGTGCCTTCAAAAAAAAAAAGGAAATTGAAGCTCTCAGAATTTTAGGATATTTACTAAACTTACATATCAAGAATGAAGGAGCCTAAGGCTACAAACCTAGATTTTTCTGTTCCTAAAACCCATGCTTACTTTCTACAAACCTAGGGAATGATTACTTTCATTCTAGGGATGAAGAAGCTGATTTTGGGAGAGAGTAAGTAACTTGACAATATACTACTTAGCACCAGAATTCAGGCCATAAATTCAAGTCCAATGCTGTTTTACATGGCATCATGTTGCTTTCCTGCTCAGATAATGTATTTTGTGAAGTCCTGAGATAAAAAAAAATTTTTTTTTTGAATTGGAGTCTCCAATGCAGTGGCATGATCATGGTTCACTACAGTCTCAGCCTCCTGGGCTCAGGTGGTCTTTCTGCCTCAGCCTCCCAAGTAGCTGGGACTACAGGTACATGCCACCATGCTTGCCTCATTAAAAACATTTTTTTATAGAGACGAGGTCTTGCTATGTTGCCAAGGCTGGTCTCAAACTCCTAGGCTCAAGCAATACTCCTGCCTCAGCCTCCCAAAGGGCTGGGATTATAGGCATGAGCCACCATGCCCATTGAGATATAAATCTGAATAAGGCAATTATATAGAAAACATCCCAGCTTTGAGGAAATATGTTAGGAACATAAAGTTATAAACAGATTCTTGGGTTTTTAGTTGAGGATATCATAGATTAAATGAGGTGGTAGCTTAAAATTTTTTCATTAAGTTATTAAATGATTAAAAAACAATGATCTGTAAGAGGAAAAATGCACAATAATGCCTCATTTTTGTTTATTGTGTTACATCTTCCTAGCACTTTCATACACAGAAGTCCATGTAGCCTCTTTGCCTCATAAGCCATTCAGTTATTCCATATTGGTTGTCAATGAAACAGTTACTTCTCTTAGGTCATCAATATTCTGTGGCCAATGTGCCAAAGGTGACCGAAAAGATAGTGAAATGGCAAATGGAGGTTTCCATTCCAGGCCTTGGCAGTCAACCGCAAAACAGATGGCTTATTTTTGTTTCCCTCCAACTTCTTGGCATCCCTCTCACATGGGTCTCGTAGGAATCAGGACTCTCCTGTTCTCCTGGGACATACCTACTGCCCCTAAGTTCTTGCTACAAAATGATTCTCCTTCCTTTCCAATCAAAACTCTATTTCCTTTACTCTGAAAATAGCTAATTGTGCATTTTCTTTCTCCTCCTCCTCCTCTTTTTTATTTTGGGAAAAGTATGGTTCACTTCTAGTGGATGAGGGAAAGCTCCTTTTGAAAAGGAGAATGTGAGCTATAGAAGATAGAAGGAAAGATTGAATTAGAAAATTTCCATTTTGCACTTTCTTATGACAAATTGGATGTGAAAACCATTAAGCGAAAGGTGGTTGAGTAGGAGGATATCTTTCAAGGGTCAAAGTGACACCCCACAGATGACTTGCTAATTGCAAAGGAAAAACCATGTCTTTACAGTGGAGATATCGTGCCATCAGTCCTTTAACCTATAGATCAAGTTTCTTGCTTCAACGGTGAGAAGCCAACACTATATGTCTCCGATGCGATGCAATTTGAGGTGCACAGTGTCAATCATGAAGTATTCTTGTTAAAATATATTTCACCTGATTGCAATCAAACCTTTAGGTTTAACTTCCAGTTTACCAGAAATTCAGGGGACAAAAAATAAACAACACCAGGAAGAAACAATCAGACAAATCTAGAGCGTGGGAAGCACTCAATCAGTAAAACAATGGACTTAATTTCTTCTAAAGATCAGTGGTCATTAAAATAATGGGAGGGATTGCTCTAACTCAGAAGAAATCAAAAGGACTTAATAATCAAATATAACCTTGATTGTTTTCTGGTTTTAAAAAGACCCCACAAAACTGTGTAAGATGTTTTTGGCACAGGTAAAGAAATTTGAATATGGACTGGGAATAGCCATTATTAGGGAATTATTTTATTATGTGTGTGTGTCAACTATTAATTTATTGCCTCAGCTCTGATTCACACTTTAATATTGCTCTGCAACAATGAACTGGACTCTTCAAGCATTTCTCCTTAACAGAAGCATGATGTTAAACTTTGTCAAGAGAAGACGCAGGAGGGAGACTGTTGGAGGAAGGGAGATTTTCTTCCTGGTTTTGGAGAGCTGTATTTTGATTTTCTTTTTTTTTTTTTTTTGCTCCAGCTGTCCAATTGGTCAGTGTGTATATGGGGACATCTGGTTGTACCCTGCCTCAGCTGCATCCCAGATCTTGGTGACCTTGTAGCCCCAATCCAGACCAGGTGACTCCTTGATGTGACTTCCAGCAAGAACACTATTTGTTCCAATCCGTGTCTGCAGAACCATTCTGACTTTCTTTGCACATCTGCCCTCCAGCCTTGGCTCTTAGAGGGTTGTTAGCTGCTTGCCTAGTGAACATAGACTAGATCTGGCCTGAGGAACCCAGAGGACTTCTCCACCATCCATAGTCTGCAACCATACTTTCTCCAATGTGGTCTGAACCCAGTCATGTTTGAAGTCCTTTTCCAAGTTGGTCCTTCCTAGGGTACTCTCCCTCAGCTCTAGTGTATGCTTTGTAGTTACTTCCCTGTTGTATATTAATTATTCTTTATAGTAAGTCCACCCTTTCAAATAACTGCGTGGCTTCTGTCTCCTGATTGGACCCAGACAAATATAGTACGATGCTGTTATATTGTGGTCATCAAGGAGGATGTTCTTATTTTTAGGAGGTGCATGATGAAGGATTCGGGAGTAAAGGATCATGCTGTCTGCAACGTATTTCAAATGGCTCAGCAATATATATGTGTCTATATTGATCTATCTATATGCATGCATGTGTGTATATATATATTTAGATGAATAAGGCAAATGTGGGATGTATAAAATGTTAGCAATTTTGGAATCTAGTGGAAGGACATATGTATGTTTATAGTACCCAGTCTTCCAACTGTTCTGTATAAATAAAAATTTACATAATTAAAAGTTGAGGGGAAACTCTCCTTTCTTCTGTATCTTTGCTTATGTGAAGGCAGAGAGATTCTGACTATCTTACTGAAATAATACACTCTTGGTATGAGTGGTTGAAAGACTTAGCTCAGTTTCTTAATTCTGCTGTGTACCAGAATAGCATGAGAAGTTTTAAAAATGACAGATGCTCAGTACCCACACAAAATTTTGTGAATTAAAGTCTCTAGAATCTGGTTATTTCAAGAGGAATTAGAATTCTAAAGGAGAAGCTTGTTGATCATTAGGGTAAGGGTAGAGTGCATAGCTAAACTTCTGGGAGACATGTAGCAAATTCCATTTGTTCCATTGTTCCCAAATATTCTGATATGCTTTCTTAAGGAGACATGGCAAAATCTGAAGAAAAAGGTTGTAGTTAGAAAAAGCTCCTCCCGGTTCAGCCGACGCATCCTTTCAGTTGAAATTCACGAATCAAAACGGATCTCTAATTGACAGTGGTGTAGTTGAGAATTTGAGCAGAACTGCCAAAGGCGTGCTCTTACAGTTGTCTCATCCTAGTCTGTCCCCAGCAGACATATCCAGTGGCTCAACATGAGTCAGTCTCAACCTTGTTTTTTGTTTTTTGTTTTTTTTGAGTTGGAGTCTCACTCTGTCACCCAGGCTGGAGTGCAGTGGCATGACCCCAGCCACCGTAGCCTCCACCGGCTGGACTCCGGCGGTCCTTCCACCTCAGCCTTCCAAGCAGCCGGAATTACAGGCACGCACCATCATGCCCAACTAATATTTTGATTTATTGTAGAGACAAGGTCTCGCCAAGTTGCCCGGGCGGGTCTCGAACCTGCGGGCTCTGGCAATCCACTCGCCTGGGCCTCCCAAAGTGCTGGGATTACAGGCTGAGCCACCGAGCCTGGCCTCAACCTTGTTTTGAAGCAAAGCTGCAGAGGGAAGTTTAGCCCAGTGTAGTCCTACTGATCAGGGAAGTATAGACTGGCACCCACTCTCAAACTGACACTTCTCACACTCTTCATTAGTCCAACCCTACTATCAAATGTTTCAACTGCTTCCTTTTTCACTACTCATTCATTCAATTTTATAATGGATACCTCACATTTTTTTGACCAGCCTTGCTGCTAATGGCTGATATGTGTTTGCTTCTTTAAAGGCTTTCTCTTGAGATGCAGCTGAGAGGCAAGACTGCATGGGAGTTTCCATCTCTCCGCGTGACCAATGGCTGATGGTGGGAGAGTGTAAAACTCAGCTCCCTTGCCTCTGGGTGACAGGCTAGACCTCCATTCAGGATTCAGCTGGGGTTAGGCCTTCCCTCACTCCCTTCCCTCACACTCTTCTTACTTCCATAGTAAGTCATTTGCACACTTGTCCTTGCCTTGGGGTTTACATTAGAGAACCCAGCCTATGACAAATATTTACTTTCATTTATTACAAATATTTCCTGAGTACCTGCTAAGTGCCAAGCCGTGAGGTCCTGAGGATACATCCCCTGTCCTTAAAGAGCTTTCATCTTATGAGGGACAGACAAATGATAAGTGTCTGGTTCTGATGATAATAAATGCTATGGCGAAATACATATAAAGCAGGATGTGGGGGACCGAGTGATGGCAGAGGCAGTGAGGTGCTGCTTGAAATAGGGTACTCAGGGAAGACCTTTGGGGGAAGGTGTTTGAGCAAAGATCCTGAATGGATTGAAGGAGTGAGACATTTGGATATTTGGGGCAGGAACAGGTTGTGATCCCAAGGCAGGAATGTGTGCCATGTGTTTGAGTTATGCCAATGCGGCCAGATCGAAGTGCAGAGTGGGAGGGTGATGGGAGATGAGGTCTAACGGTACAAGGAAGGAGGAACTGGTGTCAGATCCTGCTGGGTCTTACAGTTCATTGTCACAACTTTGGCTGTTACTCTGAACAGGATGGAAACCATTGGAGGGTTTGAGCAGAGGAGTATGTAATTTGATTTTCATTTTAAAAGAGTCATTCTGGATAGACTGTAAGGGACAATGAGGAAGCAGGGAAATACATTAGAAAGCTGCTGGGCAATAACCCAGTGAGAAATAAGTGAGCTTAGGACCTGGGTGGTAGTGCCTAGGCGGAGAGAAGTGATCAGATCCTGCACGTGTCCGAGGGCAGAAAGTAAGTGGGTAGCGAAGAAAACAGGGGCTGATTTTGACTCTAGAGCATTGTCCTGAGCAACTAGAAGAATGGGTCATTTCCTGAGAAATGTGGAATGTGTAAAGTCGAGGGAGAGGCCGATTTGTTTCCTTTATCCTTGTGATTTAAATTCACAATTTTATTTTAAAATGTTAGCCTGCAAAAGCTGATGCACAAATATAAAGGTAGACAACATAAAGACAAATATTGATTTGATTCCATAAATATCTCAAATTTCTATATGTGAGAAAACATCCAAAAGAAATGAAAACTCTAAGTATTTTAAATCTACTTGACAAAAGATTTATAGCCTTATACTGTATAAATAAATCTTATAAGCCAAAGAAAAAGGTATGTATTTTCAAAAGAAAAAAATAGACGAGGTATGGCAATTGATAACTGTACATGAAAAAAGAGATAAAACCTTACTTATGATCAAATAAATACAAAATTAAAACGGAATAATTTTTTACCTGTGAAGATTTAAAAATGGATTATACATAGTATTGATGAGATTTCAGAAAAATGAAATATTCAAAAATTCATGATTGGAAATGCACAGTATTTTTGCAACAATAAGACCATATATGTCAATATTCATACTCTTTTGACCCATTTATTTCATTTCTAGGAAATTTAAGAAAAAACGTCTGTGATATGCCAAGAAACGATGGTGCATCAAAAGAATGGAATTTTCAGTTGTCATAAAAATCATAATTTGTGAAAAAAAACCAAAATATTATGTAGTGTATGATCTCCAAATCAATAGAAAAAGATGTAGAAAATAGTTTAAATGTTAATAGCCATAAGATGAAGTTGGAGAATAATGGATAATTTTTAATTTGTTTTTTTGAACTTCTTTTGTATTTTCAGCATTTTTATTCATAATGGACACTTATTAAGTGCTTTAATTAATGTTAGGAAAAAAAATCTTCCCCCTTCTCTCTTTCTCCCTATCCAGCTGAACGCCTCATCTATCTTAAGGCTTAGGGTCTGACTCTACTGGTCCCTTTTACTCAATCTTATGAAACGCCTTTGCTAATGGAAAGCAACGGCCTGATATTTTCAACCTTTCCACGCACTCTTCTTGACCTTTGGTGTGGATGACATTTGGTTACTTTTTGGCCAAGATCCACCGTAGAGGCTAGAAAGGCTGGATGGCACTTTCCCAGCCTCCCTGGGATGCAAGCTGTGGGAACACATTGCAGGTTCCACCAACCAGACACACCTGCATCAGACTTGGCATTGGAAGTCAGAGCTGCAAGAAGCACAGATCACAAGGAACCCACTGTAGTGGAGTTAGTGCTGGCAGCAGCAGCGAGCGGTTCCAGGTGTGGATGGTGCCCTTGGGGATTGTCCCTGGTGGTGTCTAGGGCGTTCCCGCTGTGACGTCTGGCATGCTTGGTGAGAGCAAAGTAAAATGTCTAGCAGATGGGACACTGATGTCTTCCCAGAATCCATTCTGTGCAGTGAGACTGAGAACATTGTTTCTGGCAGTGTGGCTTCCAAGTCAGGTTCTCCAACCCTGCTGGGGACTTTGTGAGCCATCAATTATTTCTTAGTGAATTCCTTTTCTATACAAATTAGCCAGAGTTGATCAGGGTGTATTGAAACTAAAAACTCTGATGGATACACTTTTTGATTTCGCCTCCTCAAATTGTCATCACTTGGTCATTTCCTTTTTTCCTCAGTGGCAGAGGAGGGGTTATTTCTCTGCCACACCAAGACCATATCTCTTCACCACAATTTCTTTGTAACGTCTCCTGTGACCCGAACCACATCTATTTAAGCTCATCACTGTGTCAGCTGACTTCCAAAATCCCTTTAATAGCCAGCCCCTTGCTTTTATTCTCATAAACCTCTACATTCCCATTGGTGGCCGATTGTACTTTTCTCAACCTCAATGACCTTTGTTGGGAAATGATTTTGAGTAAATGAAGAAGAAAGTGAGACAGGAGGGACAGGTCTAAAGCTTGCTCTGAAGCATAGTGAGTCTGTTCGTAAGCCAACACTCCCCGTGAGCGTTCACATTATAACTCAACCCAGAGGAGCTACGACTAGAGGAAAGACGACTCGAAGGGGAATTCAGAGACCAAACCGGCAATAGGAAGATGGATGGGTTGACCTGAGTTCCTAACCAAGGTCTAGGAGAGGTGTGTTAATACGTGCAGCCACACTACTGCAAAGGCAAAATAGGCTCATTCTATTGATGAGCAACTCTGATCAGTAGCATTTGTCACTTGTTGTTCTCTGAAATTTTTAGCAATAAAGTCGTTAAAAAATCTCAAATGAAGCAACTGGGGACAGGGGTCAGGAGAACAAATTCCAAGAACTGTCTTGCAGTGAAGGGGAGAAACTCAGGTAGCAAAGCTGATGAAAATAGATGGACTCTGGTGGGATAAATGGGGAACTAGCCTTGTGTTTAAAAAACAAAACAAAACACCTTGACTGTACCCCACAATATCATAATAAAAAATACTGATTATAAAAACAAAACAAAACAAAAAACAAAACAATAACAACAGCACAGTCTGTGGCGCACATATGAACGAGGATTGTGACCTCATAACTCTGTTCTTTCTATCAACCACAGGCATGTTCCTTCCTTGGACTTTTTCATTGTTAAGATGTGTTCCAGCTCCAGGAAATCAAACTCAGACCTTTCTCTTTTCTCCTCCAACATAATTCCCTGTCTTCCATTACATTTCCCAAACCTTTTCTTATAGCTTGATGATGACTTTGAATCTCTATATTCCTCTCTTTCCTTCCTCTCTATAATACTTTGCCATTCGCGTGCTTCTCCTACCAAAACTTGTCTGGAAGATTTGTTGTTTTGGAGCTACCTTAAATCTGCGGTTTTCTATCCTCTGGTTGTCCCCACTCGACCTCAGCCTTGAGCTACTGTTTTCTGCTTTTGGTTAATATTGCTATACTAATAGTAATTGTTACAAAAGGCATACTAAAAAACTTGCTGTGTCCATTTTATGTTTGGTCTTTCTCGTTCAGCCTTTTTTCTGTGCAAATACACATGTAGCTTTGTTTGTTTAAGAGACAGGGTCTTGCTGTGTCACCCAGGCTGGAGTGCAGTGGTGCGATCATAGCTTACGGCAGCCTTGAACTCTTGGGCTCAAGTGAGTCTCTCACCTCAGTCTCCCGAGTAGCTGGAACTACAGGTGTGTGTTACTACACTTGGCTAATTTAAAAAAAAATTTTTTTTTTTTTTGAGTTGGAGTTTCACTCTGTCGCCCAGACTGGAGTGCAGTGGCATGTTCCCGGCCACGACAACCTCGACCTGCTGGGCTCCAGCGATCCTTCCACCTCAGTCTTCCAAGTAGCTGGAACTACAGGTGCGCTCTACCATGCCCGACTAATTTTTGATTTATTGTAGAGACAAGGTCTTGTCAAGTTGCTCGGGTGTGTCTTGAACCCGTGGGTTCAGGCAATCCACTTGCCTCGGCCTCCCAAAGTGCTGGGATTACAGGCTGAGCCACCGAGCCTGGCCTAAAAATATTTTTTAAAGATAGGATCTTGCTGTCTGTGGCCATACCGCCCTGAATGTGCCCAATCTCATTTGATCTTGGAACTAAGAAGGGTAGGGCCTGGTTAGTACTTGGGTGGGAGATGGGGGTATTGCTGTGCTACCTAGGCTGCTCTTGAACTCCTGGCCTCAAGTGATCCTTCTATCTCAGTTTCCCAAAGTCCTGGGATTACAGGTATGAGTCGCTGTGTCTGGTTTAGCATTTTTAAATTTGTTTGTTTTGTTTTTGACAAAATAGGATCATACTATACGTATCACTCTTTTTTCCTCATTAAATTTTCTCCTGGGCACCTTTCATGTCAATGCCTGTGTATTACTTTACTCTTTCTTGAACAGCTGCGTAGTATTTAGTTGTATGAATGTATGTACTTTAATTTATTTTTCCAATTTAATGTTTAGGTTATTTCTAATTTTTTGTTACTTCTCAACAATGCTGCAATAAATAACCTGTGCATATATCTTTTTGCACCTGTGCTTTTTGTTAGGGTAATTTCCCAATAGTGGAACTACTAGTTTTTTGTTTTGTTTTGTTGGTTTTTTTTTTTTTTCCCAGTTGAAGTCTCACTCTGTCGCCAAGGCTGGAGTGCAGTGACACGCTCACGGCCACTGCAGCCTCAACCTACTGGGCTCAGGCGATCCTTCCAAGTAGCTGGAATTACAGGCACATATTACCACGCCCGGATTATTTTTTAATTTATCATAGAGACACGGTCTCGCCAAGTTGCCCAGGCTGGTCTCGAACCCCTAGCTCAGGCAATCCTCTTGCCGCGGCCTCCCAAAGTGCTGGGATTACAGGCTTGAGCCACTAGAGGCCTGGCGGAATTGCTAGTTTAAAGAAGCTGTGCACTCTTTTTGTGCCCCCGCCGAGTCGCTCGGAGGCGGAAGCTCGGGGGCGTCAAGATTCAGCGTCACTGTAGCTCACCGCCATGGCAGAGGAAGGCCTCGCTGCTGGAGGTGTAAGGGACATGAACACTGCTTTACAAGCGGTGCTGAAGACCGCCCTCAGCCACCACCACCTAGCACGTGGAGTTCCCGAAGCTGCCAAAGCCGTAGACAAGCGCCAGGCCCATTTCTGTGTGCTTGCATCCAGCTATGATGAGCCTGGTACCTCAAGTTGGTGGAGCGCCTTTGTGCTAAACACCAGATCAATCTCATTACAGTTGATGACAAGAAAGTAGGGGAATGGTAGGTCTGTGTAAAATTGACAGAGAGGGACAACCCTGTAAAGTGGTTGATTGCAGTTGTGTAGTAGTTAAGGACTATGGCCGAGAATCTCAGGCCAAGGATGTCATCGAAGAGTACTTCAAATGCAAGAAATGAACAAGTAAAACTTTACTCTGTTCTAAAAAGAAAAAAAAGAAGAAACTGTACATTCTAGATGCTGATGGATATTGCCAAATTGCTCTCCAAAAAAAAGTATAGCAATTTACACTGTTACCAAATTTCTATGAAAGTGTGGCTGTGCTCTAAATTAATACTAACCTTGCCTGGGGCCTCTCTGATGTCAGGGACTGATCTCACTTTCTCCTCTGCCATCTTCAGTGTGGTGACCTTTCATCCTCTTGCTTGTTTCTTCATGCTTTTGAGATTGCTGCTGCAGCTCTACGCATTATATCTGCATTAAGGAAAAAGGAAGACGGATGGTGCTGGCTGCATCCATCCCTTTTAGCAGCAAAGCAGCGCCCCTAACCAATGCATTATAAAAGCAGCGCTTATATCACTCTTGTCACTATCACAGAACTCACAAACTTGAACGCCTATAGGGGTTTGGAAGTTGAAATAAGTGAGTGAAATGAATGAGGTGGACACTCTCGCAAATACTGTGTTTACTTCTAAGCATTTACTGGGAGACTTCTAAGAAGGCTTTGCTTTCCTGATAAGAGGGATAGATGCAGCTAGCGCCATCCGTTCCCCTTTTTCCTTAATGCAGGTGTAATGTGCGGAGCTGTGGGCAGGAGTCTCGAGAGTGTAAAGGGCCTGGCAGTATTATTTAGGCAGTAAAGGAGAGAAGCAATGAAAGACAAATACCAGGAATGTGTACTGAGGCCCCAGGTAAGGCTGGTATTAACTTAGAGCACAGCCACACTTTCATAGAAATTTGGTAACAGTGTAAATTGCTACACTTTTTTTTGGAGAGCAATTTAGCAATATCCATCAGCATTTAAAATGTACAGCTTCTTTTTTTTTTTTAGAACATGAGCCAAAGTTTTACTTGTTCATTTCTTGCATTTGAAGTACTCTTCGATGACATCCTTGGCCTGGGATTCTTTGCCATAGTCCTTAACTACTACACAACTGCAACCAACCACTTTACAGGGTTGTCCCTCTCTGTCAATTTTACACAGACCTACCATTCCCCTGATTTCTTGTCATCAACCTTGATGAGGTTGATTTGGTGCTCAGTACAAAGGGCCGCCTCCCACAATATGTATTTGCTTAATCCATGTTTGTTGACTGTGTGATTTATGAATAGGGCCTGCAACCTTGCACCACACTCTCCAATGAATGTAGCCTCTGTTTTATGAATTACTTATTCCAAGTCA
>CAUYQG010113002.1:0-14512 GCA_963574415.1 Tarsius wallacei
ATGGAAAAGGAGAGATTTTATTTTATTTTATTTTTTTTTGAGTTGGAGTCTCACTCTGTCGCCCAGACTGGAGTGCAGTGGCCGCTCCCGGCCACCGCAGCCTCGGCCCGCTGGGCTCCGGCGATCCTTCCGCCTCAGCCTTCCAAGTAGCTGGAACTACAGGTGCGCGCTACCACGCCCGGCTGATTTTTTTTTATTTATTGTAGAGATGAGGTCTCAAACCCGCGGGCTCAGGCAATCCACTCACCTCAGCCTCCCAAAGGCGCGGGATTACAGGCTGAGCCACCAAGCCCGGCTGAAAAGGAGAGATTTTAAACAACACTCACCAATCTTCTGTTTTCACAAGAATATTTTCTTAGTCATCTTTCTTATTCATTAATTCCTTTGAGAAGGGGCATTGCTTGTGAGTGCTGGTTGAAAGGCTCAGCATTTTTCCTCGGAGGAATTCAAAACTAGCCCAGTAGCAAGAGCAAAGTGGGAAATCATCCTGGAGGCATTGCAAGGACTCTGGTTCTGGAGAGAAACTGACCAGGATTTGAATAACTCTTCTCACCAGCTCATAGCCCCAAAGCCCTGACTTTCTCATCCCTCACTTTATAGAACTTATAGCCTCCACAGTTTTCCCCATTTGCTGTCTCCTTCATATTCCACATTTTTCTGCCTTCACCATTTTATTAAAGAAGTATTCACCAAGATTTCCAATGATGGAATCCATGTACCAAGGGGAGAAAGGTAGACCTGGCAGGGAAGCCTGGGTTACTGCCCTTTCCTGGTGAAGAGTGGAGTGGGTGTGGAGAGACATTGGGCCTTCAAATAGGAGTTGGAAGAATTGAAAGCAACACTGTCCATCTCAGTGGCTTCCAAACTTTGCTGTGCAGTTTAATTATCTGGGGTTTTTTAAAAAATATGACTGCTTTGATTCCATTCCCAAACATTTTGATTAAACTAGAGTATGAAGGGCACTGGAATTTTAAAAAGCTGCCCAGTCGATTCTTACAGGCAGCAAAATTTGGGAACCACCAGTCTATAACACACTTGACTCCCTGGTACTTGGGAAGCTAGAGTGACATTTTGAACAGGCCGATAAACCTTCAAAAATCTTAATGCCTGTAGCTCTTTGTGATAGAAGTATATTTCACAATAGTAGCAACAGTCTCATAGAGTGATCAGTAGGTAACAAAAGTTTCACATCCATTAATTCATGTAACAATCTTAGGTAGGTATTATTCTTTCAATTTTATAAGTGGGGACTCTTTGGCTCAAATATCTTAAATGCATGGACCAAATTTACATGGTGAGTTCGAAGTGAAGGCAGGATCTGAATGCAAGGCTCACCCAAAACCAGGCAATGTTACTGACTGTAATAGATTGCCTCTGTCTGGGACCTCTTATTCTAGATGCTTGAATAGTGGCTTTAAATACGTGGTCTTGAGTTGGTCCCGGGAATGGTGGATCCACCAACCACACTTATTCAAGTTGGCTGGTGGATATTTTTCTGTTTGGATCTGATATAATATCATGCTTATTTGGATTACTTTCCTGACCCCTAAATCTCTTTGCAAATGTGAGCAAAAATCAGGCTTGGTTAGCTGGGAAATTAACTTAGAGGAGACACTGCAGGGGTCAGGGTTCAAATCTATGAGTTCTAAAGGCCAACAGCAGTCCTGGAAGGCAGGTGGTGGAGAAAACTGGAGGAGGCAGATACAAACTGTAATTCAGCAAGTTTTGTTGAATGAAAAGGAGCAGCATTGATGGGGATAGGACTTGATTCTAGAATGAAAGTTTTTCATGTGGAAGATAATCGCAACCCTTTGAACTGAACTTGAAATAGGAGGAAGACTTTGGTAGTCATGGGAGATGTGTTGATGAGTTTTTTCTGATTTTTACTATTCATTTTGCATGAGTAAGTGAGCTATCTGTGTCAAGAGCTAACAAAATTTAAATGAATGCTATTATGTTCCAATACTAGAAATATGTATTTAGGCAGTGTCATTTACTGGATGATACATAAGGACCTAAAAGAAATATACTGTAGTGTTGTGTAAGGGAATGGATCCACAGTCAGACATATATGGGAGTACATGGCCTGAATATTCACCTGTTATGCGACCTTGGCCAAGTATTATAAGTTTTCTTAGCCTTCGTTTACTTATCTGAAAAGTGAGGCTATGATTTGCTCATAAATTTGTTGTTGGATTAAGTAAGATAATGGCGTAAATGTCTTGTACATTTCTTGGCATATGACACAAGTTCAACAAACTCCTGTTTTCTGGTCTTTGAAGAAAACCAAAATATTCTTCTCTAAAATACGGTGGTGGCTCACGCCTGTAATCCTAGCACTTTGAGAGGTGGGAGGATCACCTGAGGCCAGGAGTTCAAGACCAGCCTAAGCAAAATAGCAAAACCCCTTCTATACAAAAAAATAAAATAAAAAATAGCCAGGTATAGTGGCATGCACTTGTAGTTCTAGCTGCTAGGGAAACTGAGGAGGAAGGATCACTTGAGCCTGAGAGTTTAAGACTTCAGTGAGCTATGATTGTGCCATTGCACTTCAGCTTAGGCAACAGAGATAAACCGTCTAAAAATATATATACTGGAGATTGTTGGGCTGAAGAAGGTTAAAAACTAGGGGGGCACTCTGTCCCTTATTCTTTTTGCCTGATAGTGGGACAGTACTTTACAAAAACAGAAGTTTTCCTGCCCTCCTCTCTGCCTTTCTCCCCTAAAGATTAGCCCCTTTGCGGCATTTGCTTATCAACCCAGAGACAGCAGTGTCAGAGGATCTAGGAGCAGACTTTACTCTTCCAATAAATTTACCTTCCTACATTTTCATGCCTTTTCGAAGCTGAGAAATACTTTGAACGGTGTCCTCTCCCACCTGATGGGTTACAGCACACATGAAGAAACTTTGACTGTTTTTTCTCTTGTTAATCTAACTTTTGTTTTCAGGAGAGTGTCTCAACTAAGAACCTATAAGAGAAAGATAAAAAATTATATTTTCTCTCTTACACTTTTCTGTGTCATCTTGTTATCTCTGGAGTAGAAATATACTAAAACTTTTAAAATAATATGCAGCAGATTTAGTATCACTTAAATTTGAAATTATTATCGGTGATTAAATACAATAATATATGTAAAACTGTTTTGAACATTATAAAGTATTAAATGACTCCAAGGTATAATTATTTTAATTACATAATTACACCCGAGCAATTCCTATCACGTGGCTCCAACTATTACCTCTGCTGCTGACTCTCAAATCTGCATTTCTAGGACAAAATCCCTGGAGGCTCCTTATCCTCAGGGATGCTCACAAATCTCCACTTTGCATTTCCCTAAATGCATTCATCACTCTCCCTCCAGATGTGTCTTCCTCTCTCTACTTCTCCTACTGGTGCTTTGGATGCGGTGATCCTCTCTGTATTTATATGAGGTGGGATACGTCTGTGAATTCAGGCCAAGGTAGTAGAGTAAGCAGAAGAGGCTGGATGGAGAATCAGAAAGTTATAACTTGAAATATTGAGGGGCGGAACACTATATGGTGAACACCGTATGTTCTGGAACCTAACTGCCTCCATTCAAATCCCAGCCTCTCTTCCTACAAGCTGTGTGACCTCAGACAAGTCACCAGACTCTACTGTGCCTCGGCTGCCTCACCTGTGAAATGGGGATAGTAACAACAGCACTTGCTTCAGAGGACTGCGGTGATGATGGAATGTCCTAACACAGTTAAACTACTTACAGTACTATTGTTATTATTAGCTTGACTTTTTATCTACATCGTCTTGGATAAAGTAGCTAAACTTGGAACCTATTAGCTTGTCTGGGAAGTGAAATAACAATGCCTGCCTATTAGAGAATGTGATGACTGAATAAGAAAGCAAATCTGCTGCCAAGGAGTTGGCATCATTTCCTAGGACAGTCAGTATCAAGGAAGATGGTAGGTTGAGGCTTGTTGCCTACTGAGAATGGAACGTGACCACCTTCTTGCTTCTTTCTGTGTCTGGATTGATCATCTTACCTGGGTTTGACCAGTAACCCCTTACTATGGATGCTCTTGCCTAGGTTTGTTCAGCTACTTCTGAATTTGAATGCTCACTCTGCTTCTCACCTGGAAGCTGGTAGGGCTAGCTCCCAGGCTCCAGGCTGACCAACTCAGCATACGCCCTGTGGGAAAACACGCTCTCACTTGCCATCTGCTTGCTTCTACTCCACTGTTATGGGGATTCAGAATTAGACGTCAGGAAGTGGCTTCTCATCTGAACAAAATGAGTTCTGCACATGGTGGACCACAGATTGCTACAGGACTTGTAGAGAGCCCCCATGATAACTAAGAATAATTTCCCTTCTATTTGTTAGAAGTATATTTTTCTAAGAACTGAGCTAAGTTAAGTTGGGTATCCCTACACTCTGGCTATTATGTTGTCATAGGAAGACCCTAGTCTCTTCCTGATTTCTAACCATCATAAGCACTAAAATTGTTATTCATGCTATTTCCACCTGTGATGTGGTCAATCAGACTGGAAACCTGGCCTTTTCCTTTATTCCTGACCATTAGATGTGCTTACCTCCTAAAGTCCATGGTCAATAAAGCCTGCATAGACTTTCTTACAGACAGTAACCGTGTCCTTGCTAGAGTCCTCAGTGAAAATCCTCTCAGTTACATGAGTGCCACGTCCCTGTCAATGTGGGCTCTTCTCTCCCTGCCATTGCCCATATTGTTTCAGTCATCTAATAAGGTTGATACACCTTCCAATATCTCTCACTTTTATAATGTCTCAATGGTGGTATCTCACATTCAGCTGCTTTCTGGTGATAACAAAACTAGGCTCATCTTCCTAATGCAATAGTTCTGATGCCTCATGGCAATGGTCCTCCCATCGTCCATATGCAAAGGTCGATTTGCTATGACACTAATGAAGCGTAAGATTGAGGGCTGCCCACTGGCAGGGCCCCAAGCATTACGTTCACGTGGTCATATGTTAATTGTAAAATGAGCAAAAGTAAGATATTTAACTCACAAAAATCAAGACTTCCATTTCCTTCTGCTTAGGTTTGCCCTTATATACGTACTCCCTTGTGTCCGAAGGTGATGGCGTGTGGGGATGCTTTAGATCTGTGCAACAGGAATTTCAGTTGAGGAAACATTACAATTCAATTTAGCAGCATACATCCTTTTCTGGTTCATAGTCACATTGTGCTATTATGCTATTTTCCTGAATTTTGTGGGTTTTTAAAAAATGTGTCAGCTTTAAAAAATTTGCAGCATGTCGTGATATATTTCCTCAGGTAAAGTACAACTTATTTTTGTATCCAGTTTTGTATGAAAAATTTTATAAGGTTACCCCAAATTATATCCATTGCAAACTCCCAAAACCAACAACAAAGATTCATCCCTGCTTATATTTTTTTACAAAATATCAACTAGTTTGGGATTCAAATCCCTCCCTCTTGGGCTACTCATAATTGTTTCCAAATTTCCCCAAACACACCACTGCAGCCTGGAACTTCCACTTATGTTACTCTATTTCCCCTGAGCGTGTCATACATACTCAGATTTCAAATCCTTGTGTGAGTCTTTAAATCCTACTCATCCTTTTAAAGCCCTGGCCACATTGCATATCAAGGATAAACAATTATTGACTCTTTTTAATGTCAGAGAGGCTGTACATATATTATCTTCAGTTATTACAGTCATCAAGAGAGGGAGGTGTCATTATGGTCATTTTGTAGATTAAAAAAAAGAGAGAGATTCTGTGCCGTTATTCTGCCCATCATTACAGAATACAGAAGCCAGGAGCCAGCATTTGTTGTTTCCTTCCAGCAGCACCTCTAGAATGATAACTCCTCTAACAGGGGTTGTTTCTGAACCTCAAAATATGATGGTGCCCATCTTGTAAACAGCTGACTATCTGTGCTATGACTGAACTATTAGACTACTTTTTTCTTCTTCCTTCTTCCTCTACCCAAACTAGAGTCTATTAACCTGGAGAACGGAGACAAGAGCTTATGCTTCCATTGTATCTTCTGTAGGGCCCACTCATGCAGACAGGTTAGGGTGGATTAAATAAATCAAGGTACAAATGAATCGCCCAATTAGAAAATTAAAATAAATGCAGTTGAAAGAAGCGATCAATTTCAATTCATAGGAGTTGAGAAACTATGAGAATTGGCGTCTCTAACGTTTTAATACCAGAATAGAAAAGGGACGTTAAGAGATGCACATAAGGAATATATTTAAATCCAAAATGACAAGAAATACCATCTAAAAATATTATTCACAAGGAAAAGTATTTCATTTGTGTCTTGATCCTGACACTTCAGGGTAGGCGATTAGACTGAGAGGAATTCATAGTTTTTGGAAGACAGCTTAAAAATTATGTAGGAATTTTGAAATCAATGTCTGTCCTTCGACTTAAAAATTGCATATTTTAAAACCTGATAAAAGCACAATGATAATGAAGATTAACAAAGATGTTGCATATCAGAAAGCTTGTCATGCCATCACAGTTTTCTTCTTTCTTTTTCTTTTGGTACCGCATTCTCTACATATTGTTTCGTGGAATAGTGGGATTCAGGTTCTCATTCTCTCTTGCTCTCTCTCCCTTCCTCACTTCTGTTCCTTCCTCTTCCCGCTCCTTCTTCCTCCCTCCCTCTTCTCTTTCAAGTTATCAATGTATTAAACTGAATGGGACATTTTGTTTCCATACACAAGTTGTAGGTATCTGCGGTCCACAGAGCATGCTGAGAGAGTTCCTTTAATATCTGGTCATTGGTCAGTCACTTGATCACAGAATCTCAGGTTTATTCATATTACATCTAAAATATTAGATTTATGTAGCTCAAAACATTTCATCCAATTAAGAATCATAGCTGTTTAGTACGCCAATCACCATGTTAAATACAATACATATTTCATTTCCTTTTCAAAGAAAATCCAGGAGGTACATATTAACTTCATTTTACTGTAGAGGAAAGATATATTGAATTAGTTAAATAATAATAATTGTTAATATTGATCAAGTGCTCACTATATGCCAGGTAACGTTCTGAGAGTTTTATGCATATCAACTTATTTAGTCTTCACACAATGCTGAGAATAGTACTTGTGAGGCAGTTACTATTGTTGTCCACATTTTATAGATGAGATCATTGGAGCCAGAAGACGTTTAAAGACATTCCAAGGTCACATAGCTCATAAGTGCAGATTGGATTGAAAACCAGGCCATCCAGCTTCAGAAACCACCACTTCGCTCAAAATAATGGACCTATTTAGAGAGAGTGTTTGAACTTAAGCCTTTTTCCCCCAAAGCTTATTTTCTTAGTTACACTATTTCAATCCCCTTTCCAATTACCTTACAAAAGGTTATTAAGTCTTGGCTGGACCACTGAATGGCTGGGGGGATTCACTGCTACCGCTTCTGAAGAAAGTTCATTCTATTTTTGAACAGCTCTGTTAGAAAATTCTTCCTTATTTTGAGCTAAAATCTTCCTCCCCATTACCTGTGTGAAGGGAATGGGGTTGGCAGAAAATGTCACTAGAGGTGAGGCTAGGAAGCATGGTAAAAGCCAGAGTGAGCAGGGCCTTAAGGCCATGCCAGACTCTGAAGCTGCCATTGGAGACTGAGCCTTGGTCCACACCCAGATGCTGAGACACATCTTCCCATGATGCACCTGGATGGCAGGTTTTTCTACCTTTAGGGCAGGAATTTACTTTTATCTATCTGCATTTCACATTGTTGGTTTCTGTTCATCATTCCAACGTAAAGATGTTTTTGTCTCACTACTCTGATTTTAAGTGTATTGGCTACCCTTTTCAGCTTTCTACATTCATCAATATCTTTAAGTTATTAATAAACTCCCTAAAAGACCTTACTGTATGGTGTCTAAAAAATAGACTTGGAATGGTCAATCACCACTAAGCTATAGCATTCTTGCCTTGCAATATATCACCTGAGAGTCCTTCTCTTCTTTTCACCGGGCATTATCCTGTGGGCTTCAGCAGCCAAGTGAACACTTGAGTGAGAAATACCAAAAATCATAAAACTTGAACTGCTGTAGCCAGGGAGGATGTTTAACAGTGTTACACAGGAAATAAAATGGCATTTAAGTTTCTGCTCAATGGAGAATCAATATTTAGCTATGACCTGATTGGAAAGTTCTTCTTTGCATGCCAAAAGGAAGAAAAAAAAAAGGCCGTGGTTCTACCTACTGCCACAGCTTTGAGAAGAACACAGAGTCAACTGGGCAGGACTCAGAGGTAAATGCATGAGGCCATAAGACAGGGATAGTGACCCTAGAAAGCATCATAGTCCATTAATAGCCCGTAGTAAGCAGGCTGGGCTTTTGTAAGCTGTAGCAAAGGAAGGTCCCCACCTTAGAAATTCCTGATGAAAAAACTGTATTAATTAAAATTTGAACTTTCAGTGATCATAGCTGTAGAGAGTGAGATTTCTCTGCAACTACAATAAAAATCATGACACCAGGAGGCAATATTCCCAGCCAGCTGGGAAGGGCCCAGAGGGGGAATCTATCTCACAAAGGAAATTAACAAATTCTGTTCACAGGAAAAAATAAAGGATTCCAAGCTAAAGCAAAACAAAATCATCCCCATCATCATTCCCAACTGGCCAAGGATTTCACCAGATATTAGTGCAGGTAAAATTTAACACAGAGTGTGCCATTTATACCTTTTAGTTTACTCTATGTTGTCCTCACATAGTGTACTGCATGTAATTTGTATTTTGAAATAGTCTTTTCAATTATTTTCTCAAATATCCTATTAAAAATCAATAATAATAATAACTATTCCTGTATCAAGTCAGAGAGATATCTGGTCTGAGCCAACTCAAGCTGAAAATCACATATAAGACTAGAATTTACAACAGTAAGGCCTAAAGGGTCAGACCCAATCAAGAATTCCTTTCAGAATGTTCAAATAGGCATATTCCCAACTAGCTGTGCTCCATATTCTATTTCCACCCATGCCTGGGTACATGGGAATGCAAAATTCAATTCTGGGTGACAGAATTTGCCTCCCTTCTTGAGACATTTGATGCTTTTGAGCAAATGTCTGTTGCAATACTGTGTCCCATCCTAACTCTCATCCTACCAAGTCCCAGGAATCTCTTGTGATAAATTGTCAGTAGTCCTAATAAGAACAGTTATAAGTCAGGAGGTACTCAGGTTGTGTAGTATGGATCCTCAGCTAAAGTCGTGACTTTACTCCTTTCTGAATTTCACAGTAACTCTTTGACATATGTTTAATTATCCTGAGCTTACATTTTAAAGTTTCTTAAAGATTTAAAAAAATTTTTTTTGTAGAGGTGAGGTCTTGCTATGTTGCCCAGGCTGGTCTTGAACTCCTGGGCTCAAGCAATTCTCTCACCTCGGCTTCCCAAAGTACTAGGATTATAGGCAGGAGCCACCACGCCCAGTCCTGATTTTACATTTTAAGAAACTACAGTTCAAAGACTGTATTTTCTCAAGTTGAATAGAGAGATGGGGGATTTTGTATCTGTTTTCTGTGAGGCAGTCATTTCCATGCTTGGTGCAACTCTTGGGTTTTGCTACCAATTTCTTCCCAAGTTTTTTTGTCCTTGTGGGCACCTCCCATGCTATGATTCTGCTTTTACACCCTGCCTTTTGTGGACTGCTGTTTGCTCACTCCTCCTCCTTCATGAGGGCTCCTCTAGTGTTGCATGTCTCAGGAAGGGCTACCCTGTGTTCGCTGGGCCTAGGGAAAGAGTGCAAATGCAAAGACCACATTTCATTTGTCTTAATATTTGATTGATTGACCAAGTTAACACATTGTTTAATAAAATATGTTCGACTGGGCACGGTGGCTCAGCCTGTAATCCCAGCTGAGGCGAGAGGATTGCCCGGGTTTCGAGACCAGACTAGGCAGCTTGGTGAGACCTTGTTTCTACAATAAACCACAAAAATTAATTGGGTGTGGTAGCGCGCGCCTGTAGTTCCAGCTATTTGGAAGGCTGAGGGAGAAGGATTGCCTGAGCCCAGCAGGTCGAGGCTGCAGTGGCCGTGAGTGTACCACTGCATGCCAGCCTGGGCAACAGAGTGAGACTCCAACTCAAAAATTAAAAATAAAAATAAACCATGTTCAATCCTTCTACCTCGACAAACATACCTTTATGAAGACAAGGGAGGCCATGTTTGAGTTCAGAATTATCCAATTCCTCAGCCAGAATGTGGTGGTGCCAGAAGAGATGGGTCCCAGGCCCCAGTGAGCCTCTTCTCTCCATCTCTGTCTCCATTCTGTGCTGCAAAAGGCCTCACCTCTTCAGTGCACAGGCCTGGGAATGTTATACTAGTAGAGTGTTATCCACCCCATAGAGGCAGATCTAGAGAAAAAGCTTGCAGGGACGTTGGGAAGGGTTATAAGGGCCATTTGGGTAAATAATTCAGCTCTCTTGACACCTGCAGCATGGTCTGGGAAGGGAAGGTGATAATTCTGTGGCTGAGTTCCACTGGATCCATGGATTCCTTATTGCTTGCCAAGGGGCCCCCTGAATCACTTCAGAGTGGGGTTCTCTCAGATGAGTCTAAAGGCAATACTGCTTGAGATTGCTCCAAATCTTGATTTCTCTCATTGAGAACCACTGAAGTAGTGAGTGGCATCTGGGCCAAATGCCAGACAAGTTGCTTTGCACAAGTCAGGCTGATCTTTTAGAGCCTTTCCCCTGCATCCCTTTAGAATCACTTCCTTTCAAACATCCAGTGATTTCCTGCAGCTGCGAGCCATTCATTCCCACAAACATTCATTCTTTAAAATATGACACCTTCCCAAAGCACTTTATGGGTCTGCAATTTAAACCAAAGGCATAAATTTGTTAATGATGGAATTTCTAGCAACAGTGGAAAAATACACGGGGACGGAGATTTTCTTGTTATACATCTCTAATAGATTTTTAGGGCTTCCGTAGCAGAGGACTACAAACTTGGTAGCTTACCACAATATAAATTATATTCCACCTCTGTGGAGACCAGAAATTTGAAATTAAGGATTACAGAGCCATGATCTTTCTGAAGGCTCTAGGGGAGGATTCTTCCCTGACTCTCTCGGGTTCTAGGGGCTCCAGGCATTCCTTGGCTTGTGGCCACATCACTCCAATCTTTGCCTTCATCTCCATATGGTTTCCCCTCTCTGTCTCAAATTTCCCTCTGCTTGTCTAAGGACACTTATCATTGGATTTAAGGCCCTCCTGGATCATACAGAATGACCCCATCTCAGGATTCCTCACTTTGTTACACCTGCAAAGTTTTTTGCCTCCAAATTGGGTCACAAGTCCCAGGTGAGTCATTCAACTCACTATCAAATTCTGCTATTTGGCCAACATTCTTGTGCAACCACACACTGAGGCAGGTGTAAGAAGAAGGAAATGGTGAGCACTGGAGCCCCCATTGTGACCTCCTGCCTATGAGTGTTAGCCTAGTATTACGGACCTCTAGGATAACTGACAATTCTCCTCACAGGAGATGAACTTCAGGTGTAATGGCGAGATGGGATAGAGAGAAAAGTTTATGGCAATGCTTTGTGGAATGATTTAGCCACACTAAAGCAGAGTAAAAAAATAAATCATTTCTCCTTACTTTTCAAGACCCTCTATTTCATCACAACTATGTCTGGAGAGTATATAAGTTTAGGGTGCAAAATTTGTTTATTTTTATTTTTATTTTTTTAACCTATGCTAGGGCGAGAGTTATTAATAACTGATTATTAATCCCCAAGTGCTTTAGTTATATTACTTTATTTTTTCATAATAGCCCTGTAAGAAAGATATTAATATTCATAACCACAATATAAATGTGGAAACCGGTGCCTTGAGCTATTAAGCAACCTGACAGGATCTCACAACTAGGAATTACAGGAGCTGAGACACACAATAAATACTCTCTCTAGGACTCCACTGCCCTAGAGTCAATCTTGAACAATCCTAGCCCTTTAAGTTGACTGCCTTGGCATAACGGTTTTGCCTCCTCTTCCTCCTAAGAGCATCCTTTACCAACAGCCAGAGACACTCGAGTGGAGAGAGCAGACTTTCTTTTTGCTTACGCTATACTGCCATCTTGTGGACCAATCATTGATTACAGAAAATACCACTCTAGTACCTTTATTTTGGCACGAGTAATTAATTAGTATTTAAATTTTGTTTTTAAAAATCATGATCCTATCAAAATACACATCTCCTTCCTGCCTCTGCTTCCACATGAACATACATGCTTCTCCTATACATTTCTACATATGTATGCCTCACCTGGCCATATTTAGTGTATCAGAGAAGTGAGAGTTAGGCCCACTTTCATTACCCAGGATAAGACTCCAAACAGCCAGCAGTTAAAAATGCAAGCAAAACACACGCTCCTCGCACTCCTTCCTTGTGAAACTGTGCTCTTTCGGCATGGCCTAATTGGACACAAATTTTAGGGAGCAGTTTAGACACAAATCATATAGATAAGCCTTTAATCATGTTTCCATACCTGAAAACATGATTTGTGTCCCATCGAAGATAACAAATTCACCCACTGATGGTGCCCAGGACACAGGCTGGAGGAAGACCACCTATCAGGGGATGTGATCGCGAGTGCCTCTGTGCAAATATGGAGCTGATGTTGCAGGTCTCATCACCTGCACCTGTTGTAGCAAATTATCACACATTCAGTGGCTTAAAACAGTGTCTCATTATCTTGCTGTACTCAAAGTCAGAGGTTTAAAACGGCTCTCGCCGGGCTAAAACCAATGTGTCAGCATTCTGATTTCTTCTGGAGGCTCTTGGGGAGAGTCCATTCCCTCGCCTCTTCCAGTCTCTAGAGGTGACCTGTATGCATTGATTTGGGCCTCTTCTTCCATCTTCAAAACCAGCAATGTGGGTCCAGTTCCGCTCACAATACTACCTTGTTGGTTCGCTTTTTTGTCTTCCTCTTCCACTTTGAAGGACCTTTGTGGTTGCGTTGGGCCTGCTACAATAATCTAGGATCATACCTAATATTCCTATTTTAAGGGCAACTGATTAACAACTTTAATTCCATCCGCTGCCTTGAGTCCCCATTTTCATGCAATATAATATATTCACAGGTCCCTGGGATTAAGGCTCGGACATCTTTGGAGGGGGTCGCTGGAGCATTATGATGCTTCCTCAACATTCAAGAGAAGGGAAATCTGGACTGGAGTGTATCTTGCTGGGCCATTGGAAGGGCCAGCCTCCACCCAGAGCTGTTTCTTTCTCTTCTCATACCCTCCTTACCTTCATATACTGCAGAGAGTCTTGTAGGCATGAGGAAACACCCACTCTTAGATTCCACCTGTACTTTTTGGAAGCCACATTTAATAGGAGATAGGAGCATAGATTCAGACAAACTTAAATTTAAATCCCAGATTCATTCCTAGATGGGAGAACTTGATTACATCACTTAGCACTTCTAAGCTCAGTTTCTTCATCCTTAAAATGGGCATACCTCCCTTATAGTATTTTTTTGTAAGCTTAAAAGAGTCTCCACAGAGCACTTAGCAGAGCACATGGCACATATTAGGATCACATAGAATAATTTCTAAAAATGGAGAATTTTTCCATTTTATCTTTAAAGGGAGATTAACTGAACACCCAATTAAACACTCTGTTGGATGCTTGTAGAACAAGGAAAAGACCGTGTTTGACCTCACTGGGTTAACTCTCAGTTGATGAGGTAAGGTTTCATATGTGAAATCAGAGACCAAGATATGTTTTATTGTGAAACTCCTCTTGCAACATGGGTAAAGGAAGGATCCCACTATATCTTAGGTATAGGTGTAGAGTTTGCCCAGGCACACACCTTGAGGTGCAGTGACTCTGAGAGGGGTCACATTTGGATTTTCTCATTGAAAATAACATAAAAGAGAAAAACAATGATTCCGTCATCCTTTATTATTCTTCCATGCTTCTGGAGCATACGTACCTATGTCAATACCTACGTGACTCAGAGTTTACATGGAAATATAATTATTCCGACTTGTTTTCTGAAGGTGGTTGAGGTCTGTAGATACAAGTGCCAACAATTAAGTTCGTGAACTCATCCTAGAAAAGGTGCTACATATCTCACTGCTGAATATCGCTACTGTCACCTTTGAAGTGCTCCCCTTGGGAAGCTAGGCACTGACACCAGCACTCTTCAAAGCAATCTGGGGAACTTTTTCTGGAATGTCCATCAGAGCCGTCATTGTATTACCCTTGACGTTCTGAATGCCATCAAAAGTCTTCCTCTCAATATTTCCTTTATCTTTGGGTAAAGAAAAGTCATTGGAGGCCAAATGAGGTGAGTAGGGAGGGCGTTCCAATGCAGTTTTTGTACAGTGCTGCCAGTGTAAGCATACGGTGGCAAGTTTGCAAATTTAATTGTCATACCTCAACAAATTAGCGATGACAGCTCTGATGGCCATTCAAGAAAAAGAGTTCCATATTCGCTTTCATGGGTGGACTAGGTGCTGGCAGCGGTGCATAGCTTTCCAAGGGGAGTACTT
>CAUYQG010113003.1:0-10266 GCA_963574415.1 Tarsius wallacei
TTCCGCCTCAGCTTTCCAAGTAGCTGGAACTACAGAGCGCTACCACGCCCGGCTAATTTTTGATTTATTGTGGAGATGAGGTCTCGCCAAGTTGCCCAGACGGGTCTTGAACCCGCGGGTTCAGGCAATCCACTCACCTCAGCCTCCCAAGTCGCGGGTTTTTTTTCTTCAATCTCACTACTTTGCAAGTATGATTATATCCTATGGGCCATTAAAAACCCGGCTCCAGAGGCTAGACTTGAAACTACAGTTACCAAACTTCCAATTGCAGAAAACTCTTAAAGTTTTTTGTTTTTTAACAGCAGAGACACTGAAGAAGCAAAAGGTTGCCAACATGAAGGGTGGCAGGACCAGAGGGCCAAAAACAGGCATCTAAATTGGCAGTCACCACTAGCAACAAAACTCCAACTGCCCTAGCAGGGACCTGGGAAGAATAAACCTGCTAAGGAAGATGGTGCCCATTGCTATGGGTACCATCTGTGGGGGCACTTGAAGCACAATAACCCCCAAAAGACCTAAACCTCCAGGATTTAGTGCACTGTGCAGGCCAGAGAGTGATTGGAGAATGGGTGTGCTCTTTTCTGGAGGGAAGGGGGAATACCTGGCTTAGAAATGGTGCCCACTGAGGAGGACTGGACATTTGCTAAAGTGTCTAGTACCACATCACTCAAACAACCCCCAGGTGAAAATTAGGATGCTAGAACCCAAATATATATATATATATATTTGAGTTGGAGTCTCACTCTGTCACCCAGGCTGGAGTGCAGTGGCACACTCATGGTCACCCAAGCATCAATCTACTGGGCTCCCGCAATCCTTCCACCTCAGCCTTCCAAGTAACTGGAGGTATAGGCGTGCACTACCACGCCCGGCTAATTTTTTATTTATTGTAGAGAAGAGGTCTTGCCAAGTTGCCTGGGCTGGTCTCGAATCCACTGGCTCAGGCAATCCACTCACCTTGGCCTCCCAAAGTGCTAAGATTACAGGCTGAGCCACTGAGCCCAGCTTTAATTTCTTAATTAACACAGGTGCCAACTGTTTGTTCTTGGTCATCCATGTTGGAATATATAGCCTTTTCTTAATAAGAAGTTCCTAAAAGGTTAATTTGACTTATAGATGTAAAGAGTTAGCTATAAAAATGTAAAAAGAAAGGAACCAGAAAACAAAGGAAAGATGTAAAGAAAGTTGTGGATATAAAAGTATATATCTTTTGGTAAGGAAGGATATACAGGAAAGAGAATAATTTTGCATAAGAAAGGCTCTTGTATGGTAAATTTTTGTCCTATAATAAAATGACTGGTTATTTGAAGAGGCGGAAAGTATGGGACAAAGATAAAGGGTTCAGGCATATTGTAAAATGGTATATGTAGGGTTTATAAAAAAATATGTGAAACAAACTCTATGGACAGTCAAGTTTACCAAAAATTTGAGTTATTTCTATAAATGTACCATTAATATCAGTTACACTAATGCTAGGCCAAAATGCTACTCAGAGACCGGAACACAAACCTCTTAATTGACAATATCCAACATAATTTTCTTCTATATACAACAGAGGAGGGAGGAAGAGACAGATTCAGTAGTCCCCTGCTGTCTTTCTTTTACTACCTAAAAAAAAAATGAATCTCCTTTATCAACAGTAAAGTTTTTGCTTTTCAACTCTCTAAGTTATCATTTTGACTAAATGAATGGTTATTCCGCAGCAACCTGTAACCATGTGTTAATAATATCATATTTTTAAAACTTTTAATGTTTGGCAAACTTTTATTTTTATTTATTTTATTTATTTTTTATTTTTTTGAATTGGAGTCTCACTCTGTTGCCCAGATTGGAGTGCAGTGGCTGCTCCCAGCCACTGCAGCCTCGACCTGCTGGGCTCCGGCGATCCTTCCGCCTCAGCCTTCCGAGTAGCTGGAACTACAGGTGCGAGCTACACCCGGCTAATTTTTTATTTATTGTAGAGATGAGGTCTTGCCAAGTTGCCCGGGCAGGTCTCGAACCCGTGGGCTCAGGCAATCCACTCACCTAGGCCTCCCAAAGTGCTGGGATTATAGGCTGAGCCACTGAGCCCGGCCTTGACAAGCTTTTCAACATTTAAACTTCAAGTTCTCAATTCAGTCTTTCTAACCTTTAAACATTTTTTTAGTATTAGGTTTCTTGAAATACAAGGAAACACTTAACTCATTTGGTATGCAAACATCACACAAAAAGCATTGTCAAGCAAGAAGGAATGTTTAAACTTTCTTAAGGTGATATTTCTCTGTCTCAATCAAAAGGCCAATACTACCCCTTAACCAACCAAAGCCATAGAAATCATAATATGACCACCTTTTAGCTCATGAACTTGTGAATTGGAAGCATGTGGCAGGTCTCCAGCAAAAGACAATGTGTTCTGGAAAAAAAAAAACCACCCCTCTTCTCACTCCTCCCATCAGGAGCAGAGAGACATCAATCTCTGGAGTGCAGGCTACCTGGGCTCCACCCTCTTTAGCATATCAATCGTTGCGGAGGAATATCAAGCCTATTATAAAAAGCAAAAGGGGCAGTTTGTTCTCACCCATGCCACCTGTTTTAAATTCTCTTGTTCATCATGATGATTTCCTACAATTTAAACTACAGCCTAACTACATGTCTCCAAGCTAACATCAAAATTTTTTTACTCAGACTTTCTCAAAGTCAAACTTATTTTCCTCTGCTTTTCAACATTTATGGTATGCTTTGTATATGTAAAACAAAAAAATGGTCCTAACTTTCCTAAATCTTTCCCTTAACAAAAAGAAACCCTCAGCCAGACGCAGTGGCTCAGCCTGTAATCCCAGTACTTTGGGAGGCTGTGGCGAGAGGATTGCCTGAGCCTGGGGGTCCAAGACGAGCCTGGGCAACTCGGTGAGAACTTGTCTCTACAATAAATCACAAAAAATTAGCTGGGTGTGGTGGTGTGCATCTGTAGTTCTAGCTACTTGGAAGGTTGAGGTAGAAGGATTGCCTGAGCCCAGCAGGTCGAGGCTGTGGTGAACATGCCACTGCACTCCAGCCTGGGTGACAGAGTGAGACTCCAACTCAAAAAAAAAAAAAAAAAAGAAAGAAAGAAAGAAAAAGGAAAAGAAAGAAACCCTCATAACTGTCTACAAGTTCCCATAAAAGAACCAAAAAAACTCAGAGACAAGCTATGAGGACATCCACATACGGACTAAGGAGTTCACTGGTGCAACAGTGAAAACCTCTTGAATTCCTATAGTGAGTGCTGAGCTCACTGGGTAACTATTTGTAAATATATCCTACCAGACATCAAGGCCTTAATATCTTATAACAGGGGCTGTAACGGCCTCTATGATAGTATTATTAATTCTAATAGTATGCACTTTTAAAAGTACTTTAACAACTCCAGTGGCTCCTGTCCCCTCATCTCTTCCTCTTACTTTAGGCAGGTAGGAACATCTGTACACCCCAATTCAGCAGGAAGTAGCTACAGAAGATGGTCCACCATCCACACTTCCCAGTATTAAGAATATTTCAAAACAACCAGAAGAGAGAATTAAAGGACAGAGCCCCAGATGGAGTTTATCTGGCCTCCTTGAGCTCAAACATGACAATAATCCTTTCCTGGAACCCTGAGCAGGTCACAGGACATTGAGATGAACATCCTCTCTAGGAATTTGTCTTTCAGCTACCGGCCCTGCCTTTCTTATCTATGCGGCTAACCCACCCATCTATCTAGTCGTCAGAGGGATGAGAGACAGACCCCATCACTATGACGTCAGCTCTTGTGAATACTTCCCTTGCCCACCCCCTCAAAAGAAATTTTAAAAAGCTTCTAGTCTCTAGCATTTGCCACCATGCTTTCTCTTTAAGCTTTGGCCCCCTCTCCAATCTTGGAGAGGTGGATCCACCCTCTCTCGCTCATCTACTTTCTGAATAAGCTATTCTTCCCAGTCCAATTTCTATGTAATTCTTTGCATACCTACAGCACCAGCCCACTAACCTGACACATGCTGTATGATTCTATTTATATAAAACTCTAGGAGAGGCCCAACGAATTCATGGTGACAGGAAATAGATCAGTGGTTGCCTGGGCATGGGGAGGGGAAGTTGACTGCAAATGGGCTCTAGGGAACTTTGGAGAGCAATTAAAAGATTCTGTATCTTGATTATGGTGATGATTACATGGGTGCTTACCATTTGTCAAAACTCAATGAACTTAAGATGCAGGCTGGGCTCAGGGGCTCAACCTGCAATTCCAGCACTTTGGGAGGCCAGGGTGAGTGGATTGCCTGAGCCCGAGGGTTCAAGATCAGCCCAGGCAACTTGGTGAGACATTGTCTCTACAATCAATCAAAAATTAGCTGGGCGTGGTGGTGCGTCCCTGTAATTCCGGCTACTTTGAAGATTGAGACGAAGGATCACTGGACCCCAGCAGGTCGACGCTGGAGTGGCCGTGAGTGTGCCACTGCACTCCAGCCTGGGCAATGGAGTAAGACTCCAACACACACAAAAAAGTGATGGGTTCATTTTATTGTACTTAAATTATGGTTCAGTGAAGTTGATTTGTCCTACACTAATTCACTGTTCAAAAATTTGAGTAAGAGATTCTTTTTTTTTTTTGTGTTGGAATCTCACTCTGTCACCCAGGCTGGAGTGCAGTGATACGCTCCCGGCCACCGCAGCCTCAACCTGCTGGGCTCATGCAATCCTTCTGCCTCAGCCTACCAAGTAGCTGGAACTACAGGCATGTGATACCATGCCCAATTAATTTTTTGATTTAATGTAGTGATGAGGTCTTACCATGTTGCCCTGGCTGATCTCGAACCCGTGGGCTCAGGCAATCCTCTTGCCTCAGCCTCCCAAAGTGCTGGGATTATAGGCTTGAGCCACCGCACCTGGCCTATAGTAAAGGATTTTTGCTAGTTCTGTTTGAGTCAGATATCGACTCTGAGTCCTATCAGCCAAGGCTGAAGGGTCACTGTCAAAGACACAGGCAGGGGTAGACCCAAAGCTCACAAAAACCTCCCTGCTCCAGGAACAGCCCTGAGATTCAGAGCTGGACCCTCGTGGCCATGTCTGTGCTGCAGAACTGAGTCCACCTGCCACAGCTGACTGGTCCCAGGGTGGAACTTAGGAAAGAAAATCTGCATCTCACTGTGGTGGCTCCTAGGATGTGAGGCCTGGATGCTTCCAAGAAGCAGGTCTACTGTCTTAGGGCACAAAGTCAACAAGCAGAAGGAATGAGGCAGAGAGCAAATTGCCTGTAGAAAGCTTTCCCTACAAAATTAAGAGGGCATGAAATAGGAAGCAATAATTCCAATCGCCAGAAGTCAAAATGTTCCTAGTCAAACTGGCCATTTGCTTTCCTTCTCCAGTGCTAGAAGATTCCAGGGTCAGGGCTTGCTCTGAGGGGTTTATCAGAATTTCCAGAAGCAGGTAGAAGTGAAGGGTGGAGTCTCCACAGCTGGAGAAGCAAATTCACGTGTGCAATCAATCCAAGTGGCAAGCGGGAGGTCAGAGACGGGGCGGGGGAGTTCACATTTTTTGTGTTTTCAGTGTTTATTCATTGAGCACCTATTGTGTCAGCACTTGAAATTGTGCTGGCAAACAGCAGCCATCAGACAGGTTTCTGCTGTCATAAAGCTTTCACTGTACCAGAGACAGGCAATGAGCAAACAAGAAATAGACTCATGGAAATTCTAGACAGCAATGTATTCTATGAAAAAATAAAATACTGATGTGGTAGAAAGTGGCTTCGGCAGAGAGCAGGCCCTCTAGACTGAGAGATGAGAAAAGGCTTAGCAAGCGAGGTAGTATTTGAAACAAGACAAGAAGGTGACAAGACAGCTGGACCAGCTTCCACAAAGACTTTGAGGCAGAAGGCGTACTGGATGTTTGAGAAAGAGAAAGTCCATGTGAATGGAGTGAAATGATCACGGAGAGCTGTGGCAGGTGAGGTCAGAGAGGTGGGTAGGGGCTGGATCACGCCAGGCAGTGTAGACCAGGGTAAGAGGTTTTGGTTTGTACTAAGGATGATGGGAAGACACTGGGATGTGAAGAGGAGGTTTCCATGGTTGAAAGTTCCTGCCAGCGATTGTCTGAGAATGGGGAGTACAGGACAAAAATGGCAGCAGGGAGATAGGTGAGAGACCATCATGGTGAGTCCTCTTGGAGACAAGCAGACAAGTCAAGATTTGGGATATGGATGGCATCAGGAGCTGGAAAAAATGAGAAACAAATATTGGACAAGAGTTTAAATGTGTAGACTGAGGCCAGGCGCAGTGGCTCACACCTGCAATCCCAGCACTTTGAGAGGCCGAGGTGAGAGGATTGCTTGAGCCCAGGAGTTTGAGACCAGCCTAGGCAACATAGAGAGACCCCTGTCTTCACAGAAATAAAAAAATTTAAAAAATTATCTGGGCACAGTAGTGCACCCCTACAGTCCCAGCTACTCAGGAGGCTGAGAAAGATTGCCTGAGCCCAGGAGGTCAAGGCTGTGGTGAGCCATGATCATGCCACTACACTCCAGCCTGGGCAACAGAGGGAAACTACCTCAAAATAGACAAATAAATAAATAGACTAAGAACAGGGCAAAGTCACATGACATAGAGGCTAGTAAGCCAGTTTAAGACAAAAGCTGGATAGCCCAGGGGGCTCAAGGTGCCTAAGTAACGCTGCCACCCTCGGTGCCCTGAGACCCACAGGAGGATCTGCTACTGTCCTGGGGAACCAACCCCTGCCCCATATTTTGGTCTCATTCCAATGTGTCTGATGTTTCAGGCTTCTTAGGGATGACAGCTCCTTCAGCATCTTTTGGAAGCACCTCTTTCTCTAATGCTCAGATCGATGCCGCTGAACCAAGACCCCTTGCCCTCTGGTACAGACCAATGTTCCTGCTTCTTCTTCGGCAACTCTTATATGCAAGGGGGGAACCCCCCCAAACCAGAATTTATTGATAAAAAATTATGTATTTATTCTTGCAGGTCTAAACTTCAATCACCTTCAAATACTTTCCGTTTTGACGCAATACACGTATCGAGACTCTTTTTCCACTGCTCAAAACAGTTTTTGAAGTTGTCAGTTTGGATGCCTTTTAGTGCTTCTGCCATTTTTTGTTTCACCTCTTCCACATCAGCAAACATTTCCCTTTAAGGACTTTTTTTTTCAGTCGTTCATGGCAAGATCAGGTGAATAAGAAGGGTGAAGCATGGGGATCATGCCATTTTTTGTCAAAAACTGCTGAACACTCAGCGTGGTGTGGCCAGGTTGTTTGTGTAAATCACCCATCATGAAATGGGCATATGTTTTGGAAAAAATCTCAAAAAAACCCATGAAAGCCTACCACAGTCTCTTACAACAACGTTAGCAGGTACACTGATGTTGATGGGTTAACTAGCGGAGGAAGCCTGAACTACAAGGGGCCCGCCCTCTAAAAAATAATTCTGTTTTTTTTTCTATCCTCTCTTGCAAATGGACAATCCAGAACCGAGTCCTTTGGAGCCCATTTTTGCAACCCTGGGAATATATGTCTGAACAGCCCAGTGACAGACCCAGGTTAAAGCTAAGACTGCTACAGCAGTATTTTTTTAAAACTCCCTAATTAATCTTCCCTAACACGTTAAAATATTAAGAGCCTATTAGCAAAATTGATTAGAATAATCTAAGCTCAAAATAGGTGCTTAAGCAGCAATGCTCCTAATCTTAGCATTCTGTTGAATTTTTGAACATTCTTTCCAATTTAAAAAAAACAAACAGAAATCAACCAGGTAATATGAAATAAAACGTGCTATTATAACCTCTAAGCTAGATGTGAATACTAAACTGAGTGCCCAGTCTTCTAGGTGCCAATGCTCAGAGATATAGTCTCTCTTCCCACCAAAATTCACTCTTCCCACTTTTTCCAGCTTCTGAGTCAATACAAGAGGGATTATAAATCGATAGTCTTGGATTGTTTGGGATTCGATGATTAGGAATTAATTTACCTGCTCTTTTAGTCAAGGATCTGTTGGTTGCTAGAATCAAAGGCTTATACTCAGAAAAAATTAACCATAGGTTTCAGGAAGAGCAGAAACTGAGGCTGCCTCTTGTCTTTTTCTCTCTGCTCCATCTCTGCACGCGCGCATGCGTGTGTGTGTGTGTGTGTGTGTGTGTGTGTGTGTGTGTGTGTGTGTGTCCGTGTCCTCCCTTCCGCTCTCATTTTCCCTTCTGGTGAGCCTCTTTTGCTTACACATTGTCTTCATTCCCTCAAGCCTTAGGTGTGCACATGGCTCATTCAAGTCACCTGATTTAACTCCATAACTTTCCAGAACCTCCACCTTCACCCCGCCCCCAACCATTCTAAATTCCTCAAACTGAAATCTGACAGCCCAGCTCATATATATATATATATATATATATATATATATATATATTATTTTTTAGTTGGAGTCTCACTCTGTCGCCCAGACTGGAGTGCCGTGGCTGCTCCCGGCCACTGCAGCCTCGACCCGCTGGGCTCCGGCGATCCTTCCGCCTCAGCCTTCCAAGGAGCTGGGACTACAGGCGCGCGCTACCACGCCCGGCAAATTGTTTGATTTATTGTAGAGATGAGGTCTCGCCACGTTGCCCAGGCGGGTCTCGAACCCACGGGCTCAGGCAATCCACTCACCTCGGCCTCCCAAAGCGCAGGATTACAGGCTGAGCCACCGAGCCCGGCCCAGCTCATATTTTTAAACCAGGCCGTTTGTCACTGACCAGGCCAGGAATTAGCTGCCTTAGGGCTGATGTCTGTCCCTGATTATTTTGGTGATGGCTGGGAGCTCAGGGCACAGAACACACGTGATCACTCAGGGGCAGCTGATCTAGAGGCAGGAATCTCCAAGAAGATAGAGTGGATGGGCAGATATTCTAAAATATCTTTCTTTTTTTTTTTATTGTAGAGATGAGGTCTCACCAAGTTGCCCAGGCTGGTCTCGAACCCTCGGGGCTCAGGCAGTCTTCTCGCCTTAGCCTCCCAAAGTGCTAGGATTACAGGCTGAGCCACTGCGCTCGACCCTAAAATATCTTCCAATGCATCCTTCCCACACATGGCTACCCAAATCTTTTTGCTGGCAATAAAACCTATAGTGATGGTTGTCCCTCTCAGACATCCAGGTGCCCCACTGTCACCATTCTCCTCTCTTCCTTGCCTTTATTCCTTTAAATGTTTCAGTCCAGAGGTTATAAGAGTGCACCTCCTACTTTAGTGGGCATAAGAATTAAACTGTGGGTTTGTTAAAATGTATGTTCTAGCCGTGCTCGGTGGCTCAGCCTATAATCCCACGCTTTGGGAGGCTGAGGTGAGTGGATTGCCTGAGCCTGCGGGTTCGAGACCCGCCTGGGCAACGTGGCGAGACCTCATCTCTACAATAAATCAAAAACTAGCCGGGCGTGGTAGCATGCGCCTGTAGTTCCAGCTACTTGGAAGGCTGAGGTGGAAGGATCACTGGAGCCCAGCAGGTTGATGCTGCGGTGGCCAGGAGCAGCCACTGCACTCCAGTCTGGGTGACAGAGTAAGACTCCAACTCAAAAAAAAAAAAAAATGTACGTTCTTATTCAGTAGGCCTAGAGTGGAACCTGAGATTTTGCATTCTTTTTTCTTTTTCTTTTTTTGATTTGGAGTCTCACTCTTGTCGCCCAGGCTGGAGTGCAGTGACACACTCATGACCACCGCAGCCTTGACCTGCTGGGTTTAGGTGATCCTTCCAAGTAGCTGGAATTACAGACACATGCCACCATGCCCAGCTAGTTTTTGTGATTTATTGTAGTGATGAGATCTCACCAAGTTGCCCAGGCTGGTCTTAAACCCCCGGTTCAGGCAATCCTCTCGCCTGAGCCTCCCAAAGTGCTGGGATTACAGGCTGAGCCACTGCGCCCCACTGAGATTTTGCATTTCTAACAAGTTTCCAGGTAGGATGAATGCTTCTGCTCCCAGTACCTGGCTTTGAGTAGCAAGGGTGTATGATTCAGCTTGTTTCTGAAACCAGTTTGAACTGGTTTTTGTTCTTTTTTTTTTTTTTTTTGAGTTGGAGTCTCACACTGTCACCCAGACTGGAGTGCAGTGGTCGCTCCTGGCCACCGCAGCCTCGACCTGCTGGGCTCTGGCGATCCTTCCGCCTCAGCCTTCCAAGTGACTGGAACTATAGGCGCGCGCTACCATGCCCGGCTAATTTTTTGATTTATTGTAGAGATGAGGTCTCGCTTGCCCAGGTGGGTCTCGAACCCGCGGGCTCAGGCAATCCACTCACCTCAGCCTCCCAAAGGCGC
>CAUYQG010113009.1:0-36487 GCA_963574415.1 Tarsius wallacei
CTGTTGGTGGGAATGTAAACTAGTGCAACCTCTGTGGAAAGCAGTGTGGCGATTCCTAAAAGCTCTAAACACCAACCTCCCATATGACCCCGCGATCCCCCTACTGGGAATATACCCTGAAGAACTCAAATCACTTTATAAAATAGATACCTGCACTCGGATGTTTATTGCAGCATTGTTCACAATAGCAAGAACCTGGAAGCAACCTTGCTGTCCATCAAAAGAGGACTGGATTAAAAAAATGTGGTACATAAACACAATGGAATACTACGCCGCCATAAAAAAGAACAAAATCATGAATTTCACAGCAACCTGGCTGGAACTAGAGTCTATAATACTGAATGATCTCTCACAGAAACAAAGAACTGAGTATCA
This sequence comes from Tarsius wallacei, assembly GCA_963574415.1. Taxonomy (NCBI): domain Eukaryota; kingdom Metazoa; phylum Chordata; class Mammalia; order Primates; family Tarsiidae; genus Tarsius; species Tarsius wallacei. Next base: position 376 of record CAUYQG010113009.1, read on the forward strand.
CATGTTCTCACTCATATAGTGGACCTTGATCATCCAATGTTTTACCATAAGAAAATGACTGACAGTGGTGGGAAACTATGGGGGCGGGGAGGAGTAGGGAGATGGAATTAATTGTAGTAAATATCTGTCTGGGGATGGGGAGACACCTCTTATCAACAAGGGTGCTTGAAGGAAGCATTTTTGTATACCTAACCCTTAACTGTATCCCACAATATCATAATAAAAAATATTGAAGATAAAAAAAAAAAAAAGAGAGCAGGGAGACAGCCCATAGACTGGGAAAAAGTATTTGCCAACTCCAGGTCCGACAAAGGCTTAACATCTTGGATCTACAAGGAACTTAAACATGCTGAAAGAAAAAAACAAACAACCCCATTTAAAGTGGGCAAATGATATGAACAGACTCTTCTCAAAGGAAGACATCCAAGCAGCCAACAGACACATGAAGAAATGTTCAACCTCACTAATTAACAAGGAGATGCAAATCAAAACCACACTGAGATACCACCTAACTCCAGTCAGAATAGCAATTATCAATAACTCAAAAAATAACAGTTGCTGGAGAGGGTGTGGGGAAAAGGGAACTCTTCTACGCTTTGGTGGGAGTGCAAACTAGTGCAACTTCTGTGGAAAGCAGTGTGGCGATTCCTAAAAGCTCTAAATATCGACCTTCCATATGACTCTGCAATCCCCCTACTGGGAATATACCCTGAAGAACTCAAATCACTCTATCAAAAAGATACCTGCACACAAATGTTTATCGCAACATTGTTCGCAGTGGCAGGAACCTGGAACCAACCATGCTGTCTATCAAAAGAGGACTGGATTGAAAGGATGTGGTACATGTACACGATGAAATACTATGCAGCCATAAAAAAGAACAAAATCATTAGTTTCACAGCAACCTGGATGGAACTAGAGTCTACAGTGCTGAGTGATCTTTCACAGAGGCTGAGATCTGAGTGTCACATGTTCTCACTCATATAGTGGACCTTGAACATCTACCATAATTCTGTAAAAAAGGAACTGACAGTGGTGGGAAACTATGGGGGGTAGGGAGGGGAAGGGAGGTGGGACTAACGGTAGTCAATATCTGTCTGGGGATGGGGAGACACCCCATATTAACAAGGGTACCTGAACAATGCACATTTGTATACCTAACCCTTAACTGTACCCCACAATTTTATAAAAAAAAAATTGAAACCGTCTATTGTATCGAACAAAGAAATCGAGACAGCAGGACTTTTAAACGTTTGTGACTTCTCATATAATCTCTCAATTGCTACACAAAGCAAAAGTGAGACCTTAGCCCATTTTTGCTGAGTGGTTACTTAAAGATTGAGTGATAAATAATTGTTACTTTTCCAGTCATGTGAATTGCTGGCACCAAAGGAAGGAGCAGTTGAGAGTTTTTAATGAGTTGGTGCTGTTAATAAAAAAGAAGTAGGTGGTAAATTATATATCCAAGCCCTTGAAAATTAACCTCTAGCACATGTCATTAGTTTCATTTTTTTTGCTTAGAGTTACAGTTTGATTTTTTGATAAAGCAGCTTATTCCTCTCTAAATTATTATTATTATTTTTTTAAGTTCCAGTCTCACTTTGTTGCCGAGGCTGGAGTGCAGTGGCATGCTCATGGCCACTGCAGCTTTGACCAACCTGCTGGACTCAGGTGATCCTTCTGCCTCAGCCTTCCAAGTAGCTGGAACCACAGGTACATGCCACCATGTCTGGCTAACTTTTTGATTTATTGTAGAGATGAAGTCTCACCATGTTGCTCAGGCTGGTCTCAAGCCCCTGAGCTCAGGCAATCCTCTCATCTCTGCCTCCCCAAGTTCTGGGATTACAGACTTGAGTCATCATGTCCAGTCTAAAAGATATTTAAATTTAAAAAAATGCCTCTTTGTGTGTGTTGCTTACTCAAAAGGAGCCATTTCCGAATGACCATGTTGTGGTTGGTTTCCCATTTGCATTCTGAACCAAGTCTTAGGACTCTTGTTGGGAACCCATGTGGATTCCTAACAAGAATCCACACTGAATTGGACCTAAGGGTTAAATGAATTCCACGAACCAGAAGGATGACCTTGTAGACAGGAAAAGATTTCATTATATGTCTTCCCTGCTTTCAGTGTAATAGAATTTGTGTTGTCTGATGTTCAGACCTTTCTTTTTTATTTTTGCGTGAGTTTATATAAAAAAAGATTGAAATTCTGCATCCAGGCAGTAGACAATAAGTCAGTTGAGTTCTAATTGTGAGAATTGTAGTATTACATTTTATTTTCCTTCCTGTCATGCTCAGCAAATAAATAATCCTATTTACATTTCAACCTCTAAACATGTTTGCATCTTTGGGCACGATGGGAATACCACGTGGGAAAATAAGTTGTGTGGATTTTTATATCCTGTGTGTATAGCCAACTAGTGCTAAGTCTGGTATTTTGTGCAGGTATTAAAGCTTTGCTGACTGAAAGATGACAACACAGAAGAGATGAAAGAATTTTTAACTGCCAGCTTCTGTTTCTGGTGGAAATACTGTATACCAGAGAAGGGAGGCTTTGGAGGCCTCAAAATGATCAAACCAAAATTGTAGAATTCTAACAGTTTACTGCTAAATGATTAGCGTTACCTATAAGGAACTACAATTACACTCTGTTCCAGCAAACTATTTATTTTTAAAATTATTTTTAGTTTATCTAACTTTTAAATTGGATTTATTCACTACCTGTTCAAAGTGATTTTTTCTGAACAAGAGTCTTACTCATTTGACCAAGGACCTAGTGATCATGATAGCCAGCTGTGACAATGGGGGGGGGCAGTAAATTAATATAACCTAGGGCCAGATCTCTGAGAAATAATGGAAGGCTGGTGAAGCAAAGTGCTCAAATTCTATTTTGTACTCTAGTTAAAAACAGTCTAAAAATTGGTAGCATTTAAAATACATGAGAATGCAGTAAATCATTTCCTCTTTCTACAAATTGGCTTAGAGAAAATCTCCAGTAGGACTACAAAAGAGTATTTTATTGTTCCTATGGCAACTTAATGTTAATGGAAAAATACCTATTTGGTATTTGTTACATTGTTACATTTATATAATTCTTTTGGCATTTTCCAAAGGCCTTTAGCATATGATAGCTTCAAGTTTGGAAGGTACATAATATATAGGCGCATCCCCAATTCACAGGTAACTATACTGAGCCTTGGGGTAAAGCTTAGTGGTTTATTTGAATTCATAAAAGTGACTAGAGTGGAATTAGAATCCAGATTCATTAATTTCTATACTTTAGACTAAAATCTATGAGTTTTTAAAAAAAATCAGAGTCTTACTCTGATGCCCAGGCTGGAGTGCAGTGGCAGGCTCATGGCCACTGCAGCCTCTAGCCCCTGGACTCAGGCAATCCTTCTACCTCAACCTTCCAAGTAGCTGGCACTACAGGCCACCACATCCGGCTAATATTTTTGATTTATTGTAGAGATGAGGTCTTGCCAAGTTGCCCAGACTGGTCTTGAACCCCTGGACTCAGGCAATCCCCTCACCTCAGCTTCCCAAAGTGCTGGGATTACAGGGCATGAGTCACTGAGCCCAGCAGATTTATGATTAAGAAAGACATGTAGTTGCTAAGGCAGTCGGACAGGGATTCTGTTACACAGTGCTTCTAGGGTATTCTCAGCCATGATAGGACTGTAGTTATACTTCTACAACATTGAGGGGAGCTATACATATTTTAAAATTAGTAACAATTGAAGGGAAAATAGCTTGATGTGCTTATTTTATTAGGGAGGAATGAATGGAAGAAACTATTCTCATGGAAAGCACTTATTTTCCACTTGTGTTTTGGGATTAATGTGTCTCATCTTTGAAATAGGCTCCTGCAAAATCGATAGTGAATTATAGTTACACACTGCAGTATCTTCTATGCATCATAAATGGATCAAGTATGATGATTTTTGTTTCCATTCTCACTATAGATGATCATTGTGAATAATTTGCTTATTTTTCTCAGGAATGTGTGATTTAAAGTGTCATCATGTTTTTCATTTTCGAAATGGACTAATAAAACCTACCTCTGGAATGAAAAAATACATTATTATAGGTGTTGAAATTGTGTAAATGGGAATGTTCATCCTCTCCTTGAGTAAAGATTGATTATTCCAAACACAAACATTCTCAATCAAAGGGTTTGAATGTGTCCTTCAATCAGCTCAAGATCATTTTGTATAGCTAGGGTTCAATCAAATACCACTTTTTAATCAGCTAATTACATGAAATATATCAGGTTTTCCTGCCAAACAAACAACTGGGGAGGAATAATTCTATAAGTGCACATCCCTGAAGGTTCCCTCCCCCACAATAGTCCTTTGAGTAGACCATGCTAACAAGGTTAAAGTGGTGCATGTGTTGGCCTACTAGGTTTGATTCTAAACCTCAGTTGGAAATCACATCTGTGTGGGGCACAGGCTTGTTGGTTTTGCTTTAAATTTGGAAGCAGTCTGTCATTACTTTAGGAAGAATATGGGAACATTTGAGTGTGTTTAGGAAAGAAAATTAGTTCCTCATTATCTCCCCTATCCCTGCCAATAAATTCACTAATCTCCATGTTTCTCTTTCTGCACTAATCTTTTCTCTCCATCTTCCAGATGTCCTGAGGCTCAGAGAAGGCCAAGAACAGTCTCCTGTTGGACATCATCAGTTATATTATCAGTTTGTCATAGTGACAATTTCCTGGCTTTCCTAGATGAAACTATTCAACTTTCCTATGGTCCTTCTTTAAAGCCATGTACTTGTATATGGCTTTAGATATTTCTAAAATACTTTAACTTGTGTAATCCTACAAAGTTGGTAGGATATGTGTTCAGCTCATGGGGCCCAGGGAGCCAAAGAGATTTGCACAAGCAGGTTAGTGTTGGAGCAGATACAGGAATGTAGGTCTTTTTCCTTCCAGATCTTTGGATTTCAACTAGGAAATTCAAAAGTAATGCAGTTGCCAAGGTGAAATAATCTATTCATCTTCCTACTTACAGTTCAGTCTCAGTTACAGAAGGAAGTCATATCTCAGTTAGGCATCTATTACACCGAGCACATACAATAAATATTTTTTAAAGCTGCAAGAGTCGAGAAAATAACTTACTGTTCCAATCCAGGGACTATTGGAAGATATGCTAAAGCTTTTCCCTATCACTCTTCCACTGTTTATTGCTGACTTCTGCTACTTATTTTTTTTCTGCCACCTGTAGGGTTTCATCTGAGCATCAGGAAAATGCAGAGGTTGATATGATTTTTCTCAAGTCAATGACTTTGCTTATTGCTGGGAATCCTAGAATATCCAGTATTGGGGCATCTAACATACTGATGAGAGGCTTGGTATAATGCTTGGTCTTTTGTCTATGCATCTGCATTTTCAGACAGGCCTCTGGGTATGAAGGCAGCATGGCTCTGCTGAGGTGATGCGACTGGGCCAGCATTTGTGGACAGTGTATAGAGTCGACTCGAGTGAGCTTCAGAAGTCTCTTTTTCCACTAGCTAGCAAGGATCCCTGTTAACAGCCCAAATGGGACTTGGTCCTAAGTGTTGGAGGAAACGAGAGAGCTCTTTTCAGGGTGGCACTTAGGAAGTCACATTCTGAAAGGCAGTGAGTGATTACCATGGCAGGTCAGAGGCGTTGGCCATAAAGATTACCATGGTACTCCTACAGTGACGCTTATCAACTTGTAGAACTCCTAAAAATGGAACGAAATGGAAATACATGCCCTAAAAGATTCATAGGGCTGGTTATAAGCACAGGTAGGAAATTGCAGTGAAATCTCACACTTAATACTAAAAATGAAAGCAGATTTTTTACTCAACTTCACAATTTTTGTTCTATTACTTAGAAATAAAATTAAAAATTTAGAAACAAGAACGCTATTTATGCTGGGAATTCTTGGGTTCTCAGGTATAACTCTCTGGATTATTTCCAGAGTGCTTTTACTTCTTAGTTTACGAGCCATAACTCTACTGAAGAAAAAATATCCAACAGTCTAACTTTTCAAAAGGATCATACAAACAGGTTCTATGGTGTTTGGCTAATATCCAAGGCAAAGAATCAGTGTGCTATAAAATAAGAAAAAATATCCAGTGACAATTAAAGTTTTTTTCAAACCTGCTGTTAGGTTTTAATGGGATTCTTCCCCCTGTTAGTGAAAAAAATAAAAACAAAAAGCAAATACATAAAACCTTTTCTATCTGATAAGAGAAAAAAATAAGAGGAAGAATCTTAGGCGGCGCATTCTGATAGTGACTGAATCACATGTGAATGTGGGACCTTAGATTTCTAACCTCTCTCTAGCTGGGGTGACTGTATAATTCATTATCTCTTTGTGGAGGTGTTATTCAAGGCTGCTTGGGTTATCAGGCATAAACCTGGACTATCCTGGGCACACTATTCACCCTGTCTTCATTTCTTTATGTTTGTTGGTGAATGAGATGGTTAGATTAGATGAGATGCTTTTAAGCATTTTTTTTTTGTCAGCAAGTTCAAAATGTAAAACACATGAAAGTTCTGTCTGAAGCACAGACAGGGGCAGGATTCCAGTTTTCCACCCTACCTTTCATATACATCCCATCTAAGGGCTCTGGGGGATCCCTGGAACACAGTCTGAAAACTCTGACATCCCACTAGTATGTTCGTCCATTTGCCCTCAGCTGGAATTTCATGCCACATCTTCATGCCCAGGACATATTAGGTAAATACAAATCCTAGTAAAGAAAAAGGATACAATCTCATCTAAGGTAATAGCATATTTCTTTCAACTCTTCTTGTTTGTGCCTTTACTTTTTTAAACTCTTATTTTATCTGTCTGGAATATGAGTTTTGAAACTTTCTTAATTCTTTCTACCCCTTTTTACTGTCTCTTGTTTGAAAACCTTAACCTGAAGATTATAACTTTAGTGGTAGACCCATAGATATAGCCTTTAAAAACAGATATCAAATTAGAAATTCTTCTGTGAGCCCAGGAAAGTGACTAGGTTGTTCCCTTACCCCCCACAATCAATAAGATGAACATTCCAGGGTTGAGACCTTAGGCCATACACAGTGTAAAAATAAGACTATTATCAGGTCTACAAGAAAGAGCAGACCAGACTTACCTATGAGTATTTCTAGTGTGGATAATCAACTGATTCTGTCATTTGTTCTGTCCCTTTGTTTCTCTGCTGTATTCTTTTCCCTTCCTGGTCTCCTTATTACAGGTGTCTCAGCCATCTTCCTGCGCCTGATTTGGGAGTGTTGTTCCTAACACCCCCCCTACCCACTGTGTCTGTATAGTACCCTGAATTAAAGCCACCTCCCATACATACAACATCCAAGGAGCAGGAAGCCAAGCCCCTCGCAGAGGCAATAAAATGAACTCAATATCCCCTCCCATGTCACTGATGTACTTGCAGACACACTACCAAGAGAGACTGTAATACTCTATCCACAATGGACATTAACTGGATAGGAGGGGAGGGGAAATCATCTTTTGTGATCACACTTGTGTTTGTGTTTTTTCCTTAATACTGGCTAGGGAAGGCTTCTGAGTTTCTGTTTCAGTGTTTACCAGGGATCATTTGCAAGTCCCTCATCATGGATGCTATCACATTTGTAGGCTTGGTGGTCTTAGACATGACCTGAGGTGGGTAGACATGCTTCTTGTTATTTCTTTTCAAAGTGCTATGCCTTTTTTTCTGCCTTGAGTTACAAGACAGCCTTGGGCTAATGATACTTTTGTCTAGATTTGTTCATCCTCAGAATTTCAGCTGCTACTTATTTGATGGGACCTCCCTTTCTGGTTCATTTAGTCACCTGTACTATTTCAGGTGCAATTATCTGAGAATGAACAACTAGAAGATGGTATCTATCTATCTGCTGCTGTTTGATTTGCAGTAGGAGTCATACACATTGCTGCATGTAACAGATATCAGCTGCAGTGTGGACTATGGTGGCTCTGAGAAGCCTAGAGTCTCCCTCAGTCCCTGCCATCCCTCAAATAGAATTCATTCGTCATCATTTATTCAGTGCCTACTACATGCCATGCGTTTTCCCCACACTTTCCCATTTAATATGTCAATAAGAGAGTATATTAGTATCCTATTACTGCTGGAACAAGTTACCACCAATGTTGTAGCTTAAAAACAAAATAAAATTATTACCTTACAGTTCTGGAGGTCAGAAGTCCTAAAATCAAGGTGTAAGCAGGGATGCATTCCTTATGGAGGCTCTAGTAGAGCTTTTTTTTTTTTCCAGGTTCTAGAGGCTACCCATATTCCTTGGCACATTCCCTTTCTGCCATCTTTCTCTCTGACCTCTGCATTTGTTGTTGCATCCCTTTACTCCCTTTACCTTATAAGAATGCTTGCAACTATATTAAGTCCACCTGAATAATCGAGGATAATCTTCCTGCCTCAAGATACTTAGGATGGCCATCATCAATAACTCAAAAAACAACAGATGCTGGAAGGTTGGTGGGAGTGTGAACTAGTACAACCTCTGTAGAAAACAGTGTGGAAATTCCTAAAAGGTCTAAAAATCGACCTCCCATATGACCCAGCAATCCACCTCTGGGAATATATTCAGAGGAACTTAACTAATTCTACAAAAAAGATCCCTGTGCTTGCATGTTTATTGCAGCTCTATTCACAATAGCAAAACCATGGAACCAACTGTGCTGTCTATCCAAAGTAGACTGGATATAAAAAAGTGGTACATATACATGATGGAATATTACCCAGCCATAAAGGAGGAAAAAATTATGAACTTTGCAGCAACTTGGTTGGATTTACAGTCTATGATACTCAGTGATCTATCACAGAAACAAAGAACTGAGTACCACATGTTCTCACTCATAAGTGGACCCTGAACAATTATCATAATACTATAAAGAAAGGAATTGGCAGTAGCAGGAAACTACCAGGGGAAGGACACACTTCATCAACAAGGTACCTGGCCTCAAACCAGGTGAAGTAGAGACCAAAGTGAGGCCCAAGCTTTACCTGTATAATGACCATTTGTATACATAACCCTGAATTGTACCCTGCGTCTTTAAAAAAAAAAAAAAAAAGATAATCACATCTGCAAAGTCCCTTTTGACATGTAAGCTAATACAGTTCCAGGGACTATGATGTGGACATCTTTGTGTGGGGGGGCATCATTTCTGTCTAGCATAGGTAGTAATAACTACACCAGAACAGTAGCAATAGCCAACATGTATTAAGTTCCTACTATGTTGCAGCAAAGCACCGCAGATATAATCCTTACAGCAACTGTGAGAGTTGAGTGGTAGGATCCTTATTTTAAAGTTGAAGGCATTGAGAGTTGGAGAGGTTAAGCCACTTGCCTAAAGTCACACAGCTAGTCAGCTGTAGAAAAAGGATTAAATCCCAGGTGTTGGATGTCAATGCTTGTCACCACTACATAATCCCACAGTTATTACCTTGGTAGCACAGATAGTCTTAAGTGAAAAGAGGTGCTTTCTCTGAGTCACACAGATAGGTAGTCACACAGATAGGTAGTCAGTAAGAGGGTCGGTATTCAAACTGAATCTCTTGCACTGCAAAGCTTTGGTCTTTAACACTGTTCTGCATGTGCAGATGATATCAGATGGCTGTTCTACCTCTGATTTTGCTTTCCTCTGTGTCTTTTCTGGCCTTTGTTTTGCTTATTTGTTTTGATTCCCTTTGTGGATGGTGCTTATTTATCAGTGAAGTCAGCTGGATTAGGCTGTCGTTTTAGTCATGATGCCACGGGGCTGAGAGTTAACGGCGAGGACCTTTGGCACAAGCAGCTGAGCTTGCTGGTATGTGGTTGCTGCTGTGTTCTGCGCGTGTGACATTTGTTCTTGGTGTGGCTCATTGTAGGTGGTGAGGACCACTTGCTGCCTCATTTGGAGCACAGACCCTGACTCACATTGAATTTTAAACACAGGCCCTGGGATGGAAAGCTAATGTTTTATGGAACCAGCTACAATTTAGTTACCATAACAACTTGGTAACCCTCATTCTGTCTTGGCTTGCTGCCTCGAGTGTGATGTACAGCAGCCATTCTGGCCAGCTGAAATAGGCTTTCACCTTATTCTTGTCAGGCATATTGATAAATAGCTCTGTTTCATCACACACATTTCAAAGTCATCACTTTTTTTTTTTTTTTTAACGCTGCTGACCTTCCCTTAAGCTGCAGGTTGTATAAAGGGAAGCTGTGATTGTGCTGCTTTTCTGTTCCTGGGATATTTCATCATGAAACTGTATGTCTGTGTGTGTGTTGGGAGGAGGTGTGGTGAGAAGGGAAATAGGTTGATCATGTCCATATTTTTGAAGCAGAGTGTCATAGTAGTATATTTCTGTCATCTTTTCCCCCAAACCCTTGAAATAACATTAATCAAATCTCCTTCTTTAAGTAGTGAATTTGACATGCTGTGGAAAAAGTGTGGGCAATCGAAGAGTGGATTCCGTTCTTTCATTCAAGTGTTTTATATTCACTAAACCATTAATGTCTAATGTTGATAAGTAACCAGCAGCAGAATTTAACTTGCATGTGTGGGATGTAGTCAGGTGGACTGGTGGGAATTTGAGAGAAAAACTAGATCCATCAGGGTTTTGTTCTGCATTCTAGTAGGTAGGAGAGTGTTCTTTCATGTTTGGGGAGGAATTAACGGGTATTCTTTGGGAAGAAAAAGGCAAAGGCAGGGTGATAATGCGTTATTTATTCTTTGGGAGACATGATCTATGTTTGCACTCCATGGCTCTAAAGAGTCCAGCAGTAGAAAAACTTGTTTCTTTAACTGTTTCTCTCTGTATTTGGCCATGAGGCTCCCTTTCCAGGTAAGCATCTGTGAACATCTCATAGAACTATGTGCTAGAACAATGTTTAGGAAATGATGCTTTAGAGTAGTAATAATGAAGAAGAAACCAAAGTCAGGTTTTCCCCTCTCTATTCCTAACCCTCTCTGTAGTGATTCAGTTATAGAACAGATCCATTTCTTTTATTCTTTATTGAGAGCTGATGCATTTTTCTCCTCCCCTCTCCCCAAATGTTAAAAAGCCCATTTCTTGTGGTTTGTGCAATCCAAGATTCCACCTATGCATTGATTTGAGCAATTTGCACAACATTTCATTCATTGTCTCTCTAAATAAGGGAGTGTATTATTAAGGGAGTTGTAACATTTCCTATGGAGAATTCTAAAGAAAGAGTAACTACCATTTTTATGAGATGACTAGAGTTCAGTCTTCCAGAAGACAAGTAATACATACACTACAATCTGTATTTTTAATTCTAATTATTTTTACTTAAAATGGAAGTCTAGTACATAATAATAAAGAAACTCTAAGCTCTTTGTGTACATTGGAGAGAATCTTAGAATAAGCAAGTTACACTTTTCTTCTTTTAACAATGAAGAAATTCATGTCTAAAGAAGTGAATTGGCCAGGCTCAGTGACTCATGCCTGTAATCCCAGCACTTTGGGAGGCAGAGGCGAGAGGACTGCCTGAGCTCAGGAGTTCGAGACCAGCTTGAGCAACATGACGAGACCTCATCTCTACAATAAATTTAAAATCAGCCGGGCATGGTGGCACATGCATTTGGTTCGAGCTACCTGGAAGGCTGAAGTGGAAGGATTGCCCAAGCCCAGCAGGTCAAGACTGTAGTGGCTGTGAGTATGCCACTGTACTCCAGCCTAGGCAAAAACAGAGTGAGAGTCCAACTCAAAAAAAAAAAAAAAAAGAAAAAAAAAAGTGAGTTACACAATGTCACCAAGTGAAAAAATTGGCAGTAGAACCTGGATCTCCCAACTCCCTAAGAATGCATTTCCTGGTTTTGGTTTTGATAATCATAAGAAATTGAAGTAATCACACATATTTAGGATATTAAACTGCTCATGATTGTATTCCTTCTTTAAGTGGCAAGGAGGGGAAAAAAATCTGTGTTCGTATTACTGTTGGCTCTCTAGTACTTTCCCGTTTAAGATGCAGACTTCTTGTTAAGGATGGAATTTTTAGAATGATTTCCTGCATATATCCCATCCAAGATATTATCTAGTGTTAAATTATTTTCTTCCGATTCAAAAGAGCTGAAAGAAAGTATATTTGAGTAACTGGGTAGGCAGGAACAAAGTCATTGACTACTGTTGACTTCACACATGTTCTGAGATCCATTCCTGGCCCAGCTAGCTTGCTGGATATTTGACCATAATCCCTCGAGTGCTGGTGGTCAGTGTAGTGTATGTGATTTAGCAGAGTCAGTAGCTTTTCTAATTCAGAACAGCCTTTGTGTACTATGGTGTCTGCCCATGGCTGATATTATCCAAATAACAATGCCACTTGATGATTTTGAGGCAATTGTTAATCTCTGTGTAAGGCTTCCCCTTGTCCCATTTGTGGAAATTTAATGCCTTTCTTCCTTTCTTTCTCTTTTCAGTATTTATTTTCTGCAATAACATTGTATGAAATTTTAAGGCAATTGATGCTTTTGCTCTTACATTTCAGTTAGAAAAGTGGATGTGGTCCTAAGCAAGGGGGTTGGATTCATCCAGGACTGTCTATAATATTAACCAAAATAATTGTACTCTATGGTAACTTGACAACAGAACACCCTAAAGTATACATTCATTTAAATATTCCAAACAATTTTCTTCCTTGCTGATACAAAATTAGAGCTACTGGCAATCAGCAAATAATAACACAAAGTAGTATAACACATTCTAAAATATTTTTTGTCTTATACACAGCACAAGGAAAAGAAATAGCTGTTCATGTGTATAACTGCCGAAATGCTGACTTCATGTTTATTTTCTATAAACATAATAACTGGTTTTATATGAGTACATAATTTCTAGGAAGAAATTAGGAAGAGCTGGAATACAGTGGAACACACATAAGACATATTTACCCACTGTAAATATACTGCTTGGTATACGCTCACTCAGTTTTTATTTTTAGGAGGGAAATCAGATAAAGACAATGTGTGAAAAATCCTTGGCTTCAGAAATGTTAGTAGTTTGCATATTTTCTTAGGTACTGTTAGCACGGTTACTGATTTCCTGGCATGATGTGGTGAAAGCATGTCTTTATGATGATTAAAATGAAAAGAAAAAGAGATATAAGGTTTTGGTTTTTTGAAAATTATCTCCCAAGGCAGGACAGACAAAGAAAAAAAAATCATCTATGTTGCTTCAATGAAGCTATAAAAATAAGACATGCTCAGGCATAAATAGGATCAAAACCTAATAAGAGTCAGATATAATAAAGACAAGAAGAAATTTGTTGACACTGTCATTTCACATGCTTTTTTTTGCTGCCCTGATTAACTGCTGAGCTAAAGACTTTCTGTTTATGCCATTTAGTTTTTGTTGTATGAGTTAGTCTCTCCGGTATCGTCAACTCTGTCACTGATGGATTTGAGCTGGCCTGGACTGTGATGAAATTCTCTGAGTTTAAAGTATGCCCTTTGTGAGGGCATCCAGCCTTTTCTGTTGAGCACCCCACAGTCTCAACAACTGAATTCCACAGAATGAGCCTGGCATTTTGGGAGCGTGAAGAGGGCATGTCTACTTTTAGGTTGCCATTTTTTGATGGGTGGTGGTTGTTGAGGGTTTAAGTATTTGTATCATAGAGGTCTTCATAGAAAAGGGGATGTTTCAGTAGAGTCTTGTTGGATCTGTAAGAGTTTACAGGAGGCATGAAGAGATGAAGCAGATTGGCATGTGTAGGGGGCTAAAATATGCTGTAAGAGCTGCCTGGCCAGAGCCTAGAACTCATGGTTGGAAGGGGCGATAGTTAAGTCTTGGAAGGAAGGCAGAAACCTCATCACACAGGGATTCAGGTGCTCCTGCTAGGTGTTGAGAACCTGGGTCACTGGAGAGAGAGAGTGATAGCGTGAATTTAAAATATGGGGGATGGGTTGGAGGAGAGCTGCACGTAGATAATAGGAGTTTAGAAAGGAAACTACTCATTCAGTAGTTTATGTTAAAATAGGGGAGAGCCCAAGTTAGTGCAGAAGTGGAGGGGATGGAGAGGTAGGGATGGTTAGAGAGGAACTTAGGTACTATATTCACCGAGACATGGGAATCTTAGAAATGGGAAGTGAAGGATGGCAATGAGAATTAAATAAGATAATATATCTTAAGTGTTTAACACAATATACAGAAACTGGCACATAGTAAGCACAAGGGAGGTGGGATCCTATAGTTCTGTTGTTACCCACAATGGCCATAAGAAAGATCTTGGAGATTTCTGTTTGTAATAATAACTCAGGACTTCACTCCTGTGTAGTCCCATCTCCAAATACACACGCCTGAACAGATTTTGTACTCTTAGACCTTGCTTCTTAGGAGGACTTTGGCTATCTTTGTTCTCTTCATGTGACGGCCTGACAGTAATATTGAAGTAGTTTATAGCTGTCAAAGTGTCTTAATTTTTACATGTCCTCGCCCAGTGACCTGCTACATATTTTAAATACTCAGATGTGGACTGAATCTATTTACCTTTATCATTAAAGGAGAAAGTCCCAACACCTAATTCAAATTTGACTGTTTGTCTAGTGTTTTATTCTATATGTATCTTCTTTCCCTTTGTATCTTTAGAACTATATTTTAATCCTTGTTTCAGATACAGTGTTTCTTCTAATTTAGTTAGATAGATAATGAGGTTATTCATAATTCCTTGGTAATACCAGCAAATAGTCTTTTGATAAGATGTATTTAGTGTAAAACTGGGACTGAGAAGTGCTTTTATATTTTGACTTTACATTCTACCATTTATAGACTAATCTTGATGATTGTCTTATGCTAGTTGTGTTGGTTGTTTCAGATATGCTGAAGTCATTCATTAGCTGTTTCATCAAACAGGCACTGAGATAGCATTCAAAAGTCAGTAAAATAGTTTTTGCCCTTAAGAGCTTATAAAGCACAAATGTAGTTTCTGAACTAGACAGAAAAACAAACACATGTGCAGATTTTTATGGGAGTAATTGTCTCTTAGGGGATAGTAAAGTCAGAAGAGGTACAAAAATGAGGGTCTGAGTAAGAAGGATGCTTTCCAAAACCCTTTTCAGGGTCAGTGCTGATATTGTGCTTTATGTGCTGCTGATATTGACATTGCATCGTGGTGTATATTTCTGTCCTGTAACTGAGTTAATGATTGAGTTAACCTTCACTGCAAGCATGGATAATTTTCCTTCAGGTATTGTCCTATAGTTAAAGGAAGCTGTTAATTTACTTACATTTAGTTAGTCTCATTTTTCTTTGCTAATGCACATATTTTTTCACATTTTAAAATCTCTGAAATAAGAATGCATCTTACAATCAGTGATATATCTTGGTTACTTGGCACTCTTCTGTTTGTCTTTCTTATTACTAGGGAAGAAATTTGTTATAGTTTCTTATATTGTTTCCTATTTTCTTATTATAACTTGATAGTATATTTTGCAATCAGTAGCATTGGCTATTCAATGAAATACAGTACTGCACATTTCTCTCAAATTTTCTGTCTTATGATATAGTTTAAAAAATTACCATATTATTATTTTTGTATTGTCTGATCTTGGCTCTTTGATCTCTGCAACACTTGAAACGTGGGACTACCCTGTCTTTTATCTTTATGTCCCTCAATGGAACTTGCACATAGTAAACACTTAAAGGTAGAATGAATGGTTGAATTAATGCTTACTAGACACCCAATGCTTATGTGATGGCTAAAGGCTCATAATCAACAGAAAAGCACTTACAGGAGGTGGTCTCTGATTACATGACATGTGCCTGAGGGATCCATGTGTTAGAATAATGCTCTGATACTTTGGGATGTTTTTCAATACCTTTTGGTGCCTAATCTATCTGCTGTGTTTCTGTGGAATTGTGCTGTTTTTTCAGCTTCTGAGATCACATTTTACGTGATTTATATATAAAATATATATACATGTATACATTATATAGTCTTTTCATTTGAATGTATATAACAATTTGAGTTTTTCTTTTTTTTTGAGTTAGAGGCTCACTCTGTCACCCAGGCTGGAGTGCAGTGGCATGCTCACAGCCACTGCAGCCTTGACCTGCTGGACTCAGGCGATCCTTCTGCTTCAGCCTTTCAAGTAGCTAGATCTAGAGGTATGCCACTGTGCCTAGCTAGGTTTTTGATTTATTGTAGAGACAAGGTCTTGCCAAGTTGCCCAGGCTAGTCTCGAACCCCTGAGCTCTGCAATCCTCTTGTATTCACTTCCCAAAGTGCTGGGATTACAGGTATGAACCACCATGCCTGGCTAACAATTTGAGTTTTTCAAAGTTCAAGTATTTTAGAGCCGTTTAGGTGTTGTTCCTAGAATATAACCTTATGAGAGCAGTGGCTTTCTTTAGTTTATTACTATATGTCTAGTACCTAGAACAATGTCTAGTACATAGCAGGGGTGCTCAATAAATATTTAATAAATTAGTAATGATAACACACTCTATCTTCTTGGGGAGAGGAAAAAAATCAGTATTTCAAAATCTTCACATTTGGTATACTGATTGCAGTTTAACTCAGTTTTAATTTCCAAGTTGCGTGAGTTGATCAGTTTTTAGGTTTGAAAGGGAATTTAGGCCAGGTATGGTGGCTCAAGCCTGTAATCCCAGCACTTTGGGAGGCAGAGGTGAGAGGATTACCTGAGCCATGGGGTTCGAGACCAGCCTGAGCAACTTGGTGAGACCTCGTCTCCACAACAAATCAAAAAATTAGCCGGATGTGGTGGTGCTTGTTTATGGGTCCAGCTACTTGGAAGGCTGAGAAGGAAGGATCACCTGAGCCCAGCAGATCGAGGCTGCAGTGGCCTTGACCATGCTACTGCACTCCAACCTGGGTGGGAGAGTGAGATTCCGACTAAAAAAAAAAAAAAAAAAAAAAGAAATAGAACTTAAAGCTATCTAGTCCAGCTTTTCCACTACAGAACAACTAATGAGTATCATATATACATCAGTAAACAGAGTATTAATTCAGAAACGGGCAGTCACAGGAAGCACATGACTATGAAACACCAGTGGGAAAAGGCAGCTTCCTCAAGCATTTCCCTCTTTAGCCTGCCACTTAAGTCATTATTTATAAAGGAACTACAGAGAATTATATTAAAGTGATTTGTGATGTCAGCTGAAGGGGCACAAAAGTGGCTTGTTGATTTGAGAGATCAGAACCAAGTTTTCTGTTGTGTTTATTCAGTCTCCTTCTGTTCCGTCTTCTCTGCCAGTGGAAAATGACCTTGAGATTAGGAGAAAGAAAGGGAAATAAAGTGTCTGAGCTGTGTTTGGTGCCATATTGAAGGTTTAGCGTATTTTCTTGGTTCATTTGCTTAACCTTATTTTGATTAAAACCATATTTTTGGTAAGAGGAAACAAATGTTAGTAACTTAAATTTTGTAGTTGACCAGTTGGCATTGGCAGCAAGCAACTGAGCTGCTAACTAGTCCTTAGAGTGTTTCTCTAGTTAACATTCCCAGCAATCTAATATCATAAGGTATTTGATTCAAAGACCCTGGAATGTTATCAAATCATTTTTCCTTAAGTTTGAAATTCTCTATAACCGTTTTTCTAGGTGTTCTTTGCAGATAATCCTTACATACTGACATATAAAGCTCTTTCCTTCTTTAAATAATGGTAAGTTTTCAAAATAAAAATTTTCACTTTATTTAAGCTGGCATCTGTTTGACTGAACCTCTTATCCATTGTTACTGCTTTGATGTCTGGTGCCATTAAGAGCACATCTAATTCCCCATTCTCTCTTTCCCTCTCTATCATCTATCTATATCTGTCTATCATCTATCCATCTATCTGTCTATCTATCCTCTTTCTTTTCTTCTTTCCTTCCTTCCTTTCTTTCCTCCTTCTTTCTTTCTTTTTCTTTCATATCTATCTATCTATCTATCTATCTATCTATCTATCTATCTATCTATCTATCTATCTATCTATCTATCTACAGTTGAGTTGCTGTTCCCAGGTTGTCCACCTCAGTTGTGTATGTGTGTTTGTGTGTGTGTGTATGTAGAGAGAAAGAGGGAATGTGTGTTGAGTTGTCCTCCCCTGGTTAGATAAACATAGATCTACAACTACTTTTCATATGCCATGTCTTTAACTTCCTGATATCTTTAAGTTAGCTGTATTTCTTTTGTCACATGCTATTTTAAAAGCTCTGGACAACACAAGCACACAATATAATATGATTATATTCTTGATTGTAATTATAGAAGCTTTTTCTTTCTTTTTTAATTTTTTATATATTTTATTTTAAAGATATGGGTACAATTCAGGATTAGGTAGACAAATAGGCATCTTACAGGTAAAGTTTGGGCCTCCTTTTGGTCCTCACTTTGCCTGATTTGAGATCAGGTACCCTTACTGATGTTATATCCCCCACTCCACCCTGGCAGTATCCTGCTACTGCTGAGGCTTTTTCTTGAAATAAGTGACGTTTTATGCATTATGAAGTAAAATTTTTTAAACAAATAAAGCAAACATCACTTCTCTTCAATTTCTAGTGTGTTTGAAAATGGTCCCTAGGTCTCTGCACCTAATATCATGATCTTTACAGCAGATACAGTTATCATTGGTTCTCCTTCAGATATAGACATTTACAAACAGAAGAGACATAAACCTTTAATTGCATAGCTGAGACTTTAACGCTAGAAAGATTTAGTAATGTATTTAGCATATATAAATGAGATTAAAAAATGAGAAGCTATATCATATGTATTTGTTCCAGCCCAATTCTTGTTCATTAAAATGAAAGACAGTGCATTCTATCTTGGAACACTGCCATTATAAAAATAAATGTCAATATGTTTCATACTTGTAGAATTTTAGCACTTGTCTACAAAATGCCAATGAATGACTACACCAGTACTTCTGGGTGTGGGCAGTTTATTCACAGTTGAATGACATCTATTACAAAAATGTAAGATTGTGCTCTGTCCTAGAAGAGTTTCCCAGTTGTGATGGTTATTTGATTACACCAAATGCCTTCTTGATTGTTATATTCTTAGAAAAAAGGTAGGGACGGTCTATGTGTAGCAGTTTTTGGATTTTCTCTCTACTACTTATTCTCACCCAATTCTGATATTTTTGTTTCTACTTTGGCTTTCCCATTTCTGTCTCTTCAATCACTTTTTCCCCCTGCCTTGCACTGAGCAGTGTGGGCATTACTTAATCCCAATGGTGGCACAGGAATTTAATAAGATTGCTGACCTCTGGGCCACAATGACTCTTGCCTGCCTGACAGTTGTTAACTCCTAATGGACTTTGTAGTTAAGAAAAGTGAAGTGATAGAATTCACAGGAGTTGCTGAAATGGAAGATGCTGAAAACTGGGGACCTCTCGGTCAACACTTTGTTTTTATTTTCTAGCACTGGGTCTGGATGGGTAGCAGTCTAGTTGGTTCAGAACTAAATGATTGTAAAGAATTGGTAAATTTGCATTCTGTTTTCCTTCTGTCCACACATGTATAGTTTTCCTCATTATCACTATCCCTCCCTAGGGTGGTATATTTGTTACAATTGAGCTTACTTTGATACATCATTATTATCCAAAGTCCACAGTTTACATTAGGATTCACTCTTGGTGTTGCACATTTTATGATTTTGCACAAACAAATGTATATGGATGTGTACCCACCATCATGGTATTATACCGGCTAGTTTCACAGTCCTAAAAATCCTCTGTGCTTTGCCAATTCATTCATCCCTCCTTGCATACCTATGTCAACCACTGATCTTTTTATTCTCTCCTTAGTTTTGCCTTTTCTAGAATGTCAGAGTTGGAATTGTTCAGTATATAGCCTATGTAGTATATAGATTGGTTTCTTTTGCTTAGTAATATGCATTTAAGTTTCCTTCATATTGTTCCATGGAGGAAACTTAAATACATCTCATTTCTTTTCAGTGCTGAATAATGTTTCATTGTCTGAATGTGCTACAGTTTATCTATCCACCTACTGAAAGACATCTTGGTTGCTTCCCAGATTTGGCTATTATAAGTAAAGCTGCTATAAACATCCATGTGCAGGTTTTTGTGTAGACGTATGATTTCAGTTCTTTTGGTTAAATACTAAGGAGTATGACTGATTGTTGAGTAATATGGTAAGAGAATGTTTAGTTTTGTAAGAACCCTCTAAATTGTTTTTTGAAGTAATTGTACCATTTTGCATTCCCACCAGCAATGAATGACAGTTCCTGTTGCTCCACATCCTGGCCAGCATTTGATGTTGTCAGTGTTCTGGATTTTGGTCATTCTTGTAAGTGTAGTGGTATCTAATTGGTGTTGTAATTTGTATTTATTTTCTGATGGCATATAATGTGGAACATATTTTCATATGCTTACTTGTACATCTTCTTTAGTTGGGTGTTTGTTAAGGTCTTTGGCCCATTTTTAAATTAAGTTGTCTTTTCGTATTGTTGAAGTTTTAGAGAGTTCTTTGTATATAATGGATAATAGTCCTTTATCAGATATATCTTTTACAAACATTTTCTCTCAGACTGTGATTGTATTTTCATTCCCCTAACAATGTTTTTTGTAGGGCAGAAATTTTTAATTTTAATGAAGTCCCATTTACCAATTCTTTCTTTCATGCCTTTGATATATCTAAAAAGTTATCACTAGGTTATCTAGATTTCTCTTATGCTATCTTGTAGAAGTTTTATTGTTTGGGGTTTTACAGTTAGGCCTGTGATTCATTTTGAGTAACTTTTTATGAAGAGTGTATGGCCTGTGTCTAGATTCATTTTTATTTTTGTAGGTGGCTGTCCAATTTTTCCAGTACCATGTATTGTAAAGGCTAGAATTTCTTCATTGTATTGTCTTTGCTCCTTTGTTGAGGGTCAGTTGACTATATTTATGTGACTCTAACTATTTCTGGGTTCTGTGTTTTGTTGCATTGATCTACTTATCTCTTCTTTTGCCACTGCCACACTGTTTTGATTACTATTGCTTGAAGTAGAATAATGCCATGCTTCCAACTTTGTTCTTTGCATTCAATATTTTGTTGGCTATTCTATTGACGATTTTGATTCTGATCACCTGTCTTCACTATACATGGTTGCTTAGTGGGAGTAACAAGGAAACAGAATAGGATAAAGAGGTGCTGTAAAACAACAGTGTTGTTCTTGTTTTGTCCATAGAAAAAGGGCTCTAATGTTTAGGGGTGTGGATGTGAAGCAGCTGTATTCATGATGAGAACTGGGACCTATGATTTATTTAGAAGACTAGGTTCTGAGAATGTTGGGGTCAAAACCATAGCTTCAAGGACATGAGTGGAGTGGAGGCCTACTTGAAAATACTAGTTCACTGTCTGTACAGTTAAGGTCAAACCAGCTTTGCAAATTATATATTTGACTGATTTGTTTCTGTGCACAGTAGAGCTGCTATGAAGTATGTAAAAATCCCCCTCTAACTTGAGGATTTCTCTTTTTTTTTTTTGAGTTGGTGTCTCACTCTGTTGCCCCGGCTGGAGTGCATTGGCACTTTCATGGCTACCGCAGCCTTGACCTGCTGGGCTCAGGTGATCCTTCTGCCTCAGCCTTGCAAGAAGCTGAACCCACAGGCATGTGCCACTATGCCTGGCTAATTTTTTTGATTTATTGGAGAGATGAGGTCTCACCAAGTTGCCCAGGCTGGTCTCAAACACTTGGGCTCAGGCATTCCTCTCACCTCAGCCTCCCAAAGTGCTGAGATTATAGGTATGAGCTACCTCACCTGGCATTGAGGATTTCTTAATATCAAATACATAGCTATAGTTTAAAAAATAATATTCTATTCCAGATGCTGATGTCTTGTTACTTCTTTATACGTGATCTGATTATATGCATTCTCCTTAATGTGCATCTGGTTTGAAGTAAAAATGTTAATCCCAAACTGTTCTCATGCAAGTACAGTACCTGTGAATTTCTAGTTGTGGGAGCAGACAGATAAGATTCAATTAAATAGCTTGCAGTGCTTACTGATGTGTAACCATTTGCTAAAAAGAGCTGGAGGGAGCATCATTGGTGGGTGTGTGGGTGGAGATTTGTCTGTACTCTATTGGGTTTTCTTCTCCCAGTACAGAATCAAATAGCTAATTCAAAGTAGTCAGTTTCTGCCTTTCTCCCTCTCCTCCCAAAGTAATTGTCTGGGATACACAATTTGTAATTTGAAAGTAGTTTTCTGAAACTGTCCTGCAAATATATGTCCAGTATATTCCAGTTGTTTGAAAATAACATCTTTTGACTTATTTGATCTTTTCTCTATGGCATTCATCAGTAAAACACAATATGACTAAGTAAGTCTTTGGTTAGGTTTATAGGGGAGGCCACTAATGTACTACACAGACAAGAATTGTACAGATTTGATGAATCAACAAAGCAGAAAATGGAAAATACATTTCTACCTATGAGTTTTATGAGTCAGGAAGACCATATTCCTGACTATGGTTATGCTTTAATATCTGCAAAAAAGAGAGTAAGCTGGTCTTCATTTGTGCTGATCTACTATGGCATACAAATATTGTGTATATTTTCTTCCTTAGAAAAGATTTCTGCAAACAAAGCTTTAAGAACTGAACATAAATGATTGTGGAGATTGCTTTATTTATTCTAAAAGCAATATCCTTCCTGTCAAAGCAAGGGAATTAAATGGCAGAATCAATAACTTGGTAACCATGTGGGACTTGCTAATACACAAATTAGTGCATGGTGCTTATGAGCTTGATAAGCTTGGAAGGCCATGTTCTCTGTATTTTATTGCCATGCAGTCAAATGAAAGAATAGAGAGAAACAATGTAATAGAATAAAATGATATACATCATAATCTTTCTAGGATAGCAGTTCACACATGCAGTGGTGACTGCTGACATCTGTGTACTACCTAGTCGTGTGATAAACTTCTGTGACAAATCACTGGTATGGTATGTAATATGTCTCCTAAAGCAAAAATCAGATAAAACCAGGTAGTTTTTAATAAGAAATCATCTCCTTTGTCATGTTTAACTAGGGAGCATTATTGGCAAATGGACACCCGACTGTGAGATTTATTCCCTGAAATGCTCTTTTCAGGTTTCTGTGTGGAAATGTTAGTTGTGTCAATTAGTTGAGATGAAATGACATAATTTATTGACCGGTGGTGATAACTTTTTAAATACATTGCACATTTGGTGCCACATAACTGAATGCCTCACTAATTGCTCCGATACATGCCTGCTTCTGTAATCAATGTGCTACTTGGGCTAGCTCAGCAGAATTTATTGCCTCATTTTGTGTTTCAGACTGCTTAAATATTCAATGGGCGGTGTCCCTGAAAATGACAGTCTCCAAGGAAAAGAATCCCTGTGTCAGAGGGCAGAGGTCTTCCTTTTTCATGGCTTTGGAATCACCCTTTCATATTCTAAGAGGAAGGCAGAGCTGGCAATTTGCATTTAAAGCACCGCTCTCCAAGGTTACATTCTGTTGAGTATATCTTTTAGATAGTGGACATTTATCACAGTGTAGCTCTCAAATCTGAAATAGCTGCTGAAGGTATAGCCAAAGAACCATCACAGTCCTGGGGAACAAGGTAATAAATCAGAAGCTGCCACATGATCGCTATGGTAACCGTCAGACCCTGTCACACTGCAGCTTTATTGAAGGGTAGGTACAACGTTCAGCTCATCAAGTGTTTGTGATCATAAACCTGTTGACATTATAGATTTGATATGACCATATTATTGTCTTTGTGAATTGAAAGGTACTGCTATCAGAACCCATTTTGGGTGAAAACAATACCGTACTTAAGGGAATATTTCATTTCATGATTGTGGACTTGAACTTGTTGTCAGTGTCAATTGGTATAATATAATAGTGTGTGGTTTTTCTTTTTAAAGGGGAAATCTAGTATTTCAACAGAAGCTAAACATTTTTCCTAGTAAAACATTTTATAGTGACTGATACATGTAGATAAATGTAATTATGTGTTCATATTGATTAAACTCACTTAATTACAATATTTTAACTATTTTAACACTTAATATTCAATACTTCTATCTCACACTTTTTGATGCATGATTCAGAAATAGAAATTGTGGGATCTTGGGACAATGCCTTCTGCCTCCTTTATTTTTGAATATATGCATGTAATTGTGTTTTGAAATTTTACAGCATTACATTTAGATATAGGTACCATCTTGGTAAAATTGTTGATGAATTTGTTGTGAAACAATTAGAATATAAGGCCAGCCGGGCTCGGTGGCTCAGCCTGTAATCCCGCGCCTTGGGAGGCTGAGGTGAGTGGATTGCTTGAGCCCGCGGGTTCGAGACCCGCCTGGGCAGGCGAAACCTCAGCTCTACAATAAATCAAAAAAATTAGCCGGGCGTGGTAGCGCACGCCTGTAATTCCGGCTACTCGGAAGGCTGAGGCAGAAGGATCGCCGGAGCCCAGCAGGTCGAGGCTGCAGTGGCCGGGAGCGGCCACTGCACTCCAGTCTGGGCGATCGAGTGGGACTCCAACTCAAAAAAAAAAAAAAAAAAGAAGGTGAAGCATAATTCATAATAACTTCCTTCCGATATGGCAGGAATGGGGGAAGAGTAGCTTTATAGTAGAGAAATATGACAAACACCACCTCAGCTGGATGACCAAAGTCAAAATGAACAGTGATAAATCATGTAAATAGGATATATCCTTATCATGATTTGCTGCAAACAACACTTTACCTCTGTGGTCTTTCCATAACTCCATTACCCTAGTCTAATCATGAGAAAAACATCAGACAAATCCCATTACTACATTCTACAAAATAACTGACCCATACTCCTCAGAACTATCAAGGTCATTAAAAAACAAAGTCTAGGCTGGGCTCGGTGGCTCGGCCTATAATCCCAGCACTTTGGGAGGCCGAGGTGAGTGGATTGCCTGAGCCCGCGGGTTCGAGACCCACCTCAGCAACTTGGCGAGACCTCATCTCTACAATAAATCAAAAATTAGCCGGGCGTGGTAGCGCGTGCCTGTAGTTCCAGCTACTTGGAAGGCTGAGGCGGAAGGATTGCCGGATCCCAGCAGGTCGAGGCTGCAGTGGCTGGGAGCGGCCACTGCACTCCAGTCTGGGTGACAGAGTGAGACTCCAACTCAAAAAAAAAACAAAACAAAAAAAACAACAAAGTCTAGGTTAGGCTGGTTAGACGAGCCTAGACTCATGCCTGTAATCCTAGCACTTTGGCTGGAGAATCGCTTGAGGCCAGGAGTTCAAGAGCAGCCTGGGCAACATAGCAAGACCCTGTCTCTAAAATAAGCAAACAAACAAATAAAAAGAAATTCTAGAAATATCATAGTCAAGGGGAGGCTAAGAAGAAACAATTGGATGTAATGTGGCATCCTGAATGGGATTCTGGAAAAGGAAACAATACATAAAGGAATAAAATGTGAATAAGTTATGGGTCTTATTTTATAATAGTGGATTAGTATTGATTCACTAATTGTGACAAATGTACCATACTAATATAAGATGTTAATAAGAGGAAGAAGTGAGGTGAGGTATATGGTGACTCTCTGTACTACCCTGTTTTGAAATATAAAAGCTTTTTTTAAAGGCCAGATTATGCCATTAAATAAGTGGCATTTCAGATTGGTTACTCTCTGTATGAGGGGGAGGGAAGCAGTAAAGAAGATGGAAAACAAAACTGTTTACAGTTCTCAACATGAGTTGTGTTCCCATAAAGGATACATTTTATAGATGAATTGTTATTCTAGTAATAATTACTATATTTTCTTGCCTATGATAGATAAATATATCAGCTAAATAGCATAAGTTATCATAACTCTCCAAAGGCATAGACTTTTCCTTGAAAAGGACCATTTTGGCTCAATAAAGAATCTCCATTCCAGTTTCATAATACCATCCTAGAGAAAATTTTCCAGAAAGTTTAGGCCTCTTCTTAGTGGCTCTCAAAGGGCTTCTAGTTGCATTTCTAGAACCATGACACTGCCTCCAGCAACAACAGCAGGTGGTCAAGCATGGTCAAGCATGGTGGTTTCTAATAAAGGTCTTCCTGCAACTGAACTGTGTTTTAAATATCATGGACCATCATCCTCAAATAACAAAATAGCTCAGATGAAAACATGCCCTAAAGTAGATAGATGGTTGAGGTGATGGGCCAGAGTTTCCATAGTTCAGTGACTCCTGTGTTTGACAGCCTGGAGTCAATCCTGCCATATTTCTGATGGAGCAATATGCCAGTCAAATCCATCCCTTCTCCTTCCCCTGTGCTGATAACAGCAGGGCTGACCCACCAGATTGTGTCTTCTGGGCTAAATGGGGCTTTGGCAGAAGATTGGGGAGTAGGAAGAAGGGAGGAGCCGAGGGATCTCTCCTCTTCTCCCTCTGCCTTGCCAGGAAGCTCAGCAGCTGTCACATCTCCCACATGACTCCACTTGCCACCAGACGTGCCCACCATGGGAGCTGAGCAACCCAGCTCCTGGTTCTGATAACACCTCTCCTCCCTTTGACCCCTAAGCCTAGAGATGTAGTGACCTTCTGCTGTTGCTGACTTCTGGGTTCCTTCGCTGCCCTTTGTTTGGCTTCTCAGACTTCCATCACCTGCTTAACCAACCCCTGCAATAAATACTCTCTGTTTAAAATACTTGGAGTAGGTTTTTATTTTCTGGTTAAACTCGGCAATATCTTTAAAAATTTTTTTCATTTCCATCCAGACCAAGAAAAGGAAACACATGCACGTTTTTTAAAAGCACTTTGCATCTGTCTTCTTAATTTCATAACAGTTAGTGTTTCTTGGGAACCTGGAAACTGAACAAAGTGGATTCCTATTACTGCGTTGGAGGTAGGACGTTATAAGAGGATTTGAGAGAATGGTCTAGAAGCATGGTTGGACTTTATATAACCTCCTGATCCAACAACCATAGCAAAATCATTAAATGTATCTTCTCTAAAATTAACAAAATTGTTGGCTACACACTTTCAAGACTCTTTATGGTCACAAAATGAAGAGAGCAACACTTTCCTTTGGTCACTATGATGCCTCAGTGATGTTTTAGGGTCACCTTGGTATTTCTAGATTTACCAGGCAAATGAAAAAGACAGCTTTTTGGTGACTAAAGATTCCATTGCTCATAAGAAGAAAGATGGTGTGATTTTGGTTTACTACTGGCATCTTCATTTGGTCTTATTGACTTTATGTGCTTCCTAGATGCAGCAGTATGGGGGATTTTTGAGAGCTGTTTTCTAGTAATTAAGGACTATTTGGTAAAGGTTCATTTGTTATGTGGGGGGGTGGGTCGTTTATTTTCATTGTTGTCCAATATAATAGACTTTACCTAAGTTAACCAGTACCTACAAAGTTTGAAATAAAAAAGTTCACTTTGTCGTAAATAAGCATTTTAAATTCACCCAAATTTATCAGAAGATCAATGCTCTACTCAACTCTTATGTAGATCGAATATCGATGTCCTTAGGTAGCAAACATTATTCTAGATTTGTGTACAGTATAAATTCTAGAAAGCACGGTCTTTGAGGACCAGGAAACTCAGACTCTCTTAGGTGATAATGTGTGCACACATGAGTGTGTAAATACACAAGTAAATGTGTATTCTGTAGTGTAAGATGGTGAACAATAAATTTCATTGAATTGATTTTTTATCATTCAAAAACTGTTGGACTTCAGAGAAATGAGAAATTCAACAAAATAGTTTTTTTTATTTTTCTTTTGCTTTTATCAACATGCTGTAATCATATATAATTGAAGGACAAATTCTTCCCCAGAAGATACACAGAAACAACTTCTTAGAAATATTGTGCTCAGGCAGATAATGACCTGTACATAACTGCAAAGGACAAGATACATATATCAATCAGCAAAAGCAAAGGCTTAAAAGCACTCCCTGTCTTTTGTGGTTCAAACTTTCCCTGCAGTAGACACAAAATAATATGAGTTCACATGGACATTTAGCAAAAGAAGTCAATCTTATTCTCCATCACAATTTGCTATGAAAATATCCAAAGTGTTTTTTGCATCCAATAGCTCACAAACTTTGAGGTATATTAGGATTTCCTGAGAGCTTAATGAAAATTCTTGGCTCTAGCACCCACATACTTCATAGGTGGTTAAGAGCCCAGAAATCTGCAATTGAAACTTGATTCTGATGTACGGGGATCTCCATACCGTGCTTTGGGAAACACTGGATGACACAAGAGAAGACAGTCCCAATCCTTGAATATATTTTTACCTTGAAACATATTTTATTTTTAGTTTACAAGTGTCCCCAGCTGCTCTTGTAGTTGGATAAACTGCTTGAGAGCAGGCATCATAGGTCAGGAACAAAACGTTTCAGTGGGTCCATGCACGGAAGGAAGTCCCTCGATGCCTTTGCTTGTGTGAAACTCTTGGGGGGACAGCAGAAGCCCCTCTTGACCTTTCATTCTACATACCCTTTTCCAAGGAAAGAAAGACTGTTTGAAGTATTCATCACTTGCCTTTCTCAGCCAGGGCCCCTGGGGAAATCCAGCAAGTGATTTTTGGTTTTTGGTTTTTTTTAAGCCTGGTCCTCCGCCCAGGGCCCAGAAGCACCTTTTTACTTGGTGCCCTGGACAAGGCTTGAAATTCTGGGCCAAATCTGAAATGGGTTTCTGAAAGCCAATATTGGAGTCCTTGTGATTGAGACCTGCCAAATAATGTGTCAGGAATGTCCAGTTCCTTCCCATGCAGAGGGGCAATGTTTAATGACAAAACATAGCTCTGAAAAATGAGACGTTCCTTGCATTATTCAAATTTATTAAAACTGGAACAAAACCCCAGGATATAAAGATGCCTCCTGTCATCAACACTTCACCTTTTTCCTGTGGTTACTTAATATAAATGTCACAGAAGCTATTCTACAAGGACATGTCACATGGCAGTATCTGCAGACCACTGTCCCCCTTCTTCTCGTCCAGCCTGATGCTAGGCAGTAGGAAGGGAGGTGTGGGGGTGGCAAATTAAACAAAACCTTTAAAAACAAGACTCTGGCTCAGACTTCCGTGGCACAGATTACCAAGCGGATAGGCATTTTATTTTGCTAAATGAAAGGGCTAGTTTATATCTTCCCTGGATCATTTTCTAATCTAACTGCAGTGAAAACATTTTCAGAAAGAAAGCTTTCTTGTTTGCTTGCCCTTTATATTGCCACTGGTCATCCCACTTGTAGAATCTGAGCAGCAATCGGCTGCTTCTGCCTGGGGCCAGGCCAACTTGCAGGCTCCTCTGTGAGTTGCCCAACACTAATGTTTCATCAGATCACAGTCAGCTCAGTTGCATCACGTTGAAGGGTAGACCACACTCCAAGTCCATCTTTAGTGGATGAAATGGCTCATCTTACTGGCTCCTCTAGGCAGGGAACCTCATCTAACCCCAACTATATACATTCAATAGGCTGGTCTTCTTGTTTGTTTGGGGTTTTGTTTTATTGGTCAAACATCTAGCAGGAGTTTTCCTCTGGAAGGAAGCCATTAAGAGACGGCTTCCAAGAACTGTGGAAAAGCCCCTGTTTGGTGGTTAGTTCAATATGTCAACTTGACTGGGCTAAGGGATGCCCGGATAGCTGGCAAAATGTTATTTCTGGGTGTGTCTGGGAGGGTGTTTCTGGAAAAGATTAATATTTGAATCAGTAGACTGAATAAAGAAGATCCACCCTCCCCAATGTGAGTGGGCATCATTTAATCCACTGGGGGCCTGAATAGAATGAAATGGTGGAGAAAGGGTAAATTTGCTTTCTCTTCTTGAACTGGGGAGTTCATCTCTTCCTGCCCTTGGACATTGGTGTTCCTAGTGCTCCAGGCTTCAGACTCTGGACTTACACCAGTGCCTTTCTACCACCCCCTTTCTCGAGACTGAATTACACCACCAGCTTTCCTGGGTCTTTAGCTTGCAGATGGTAGATCAGATTGTTGTACTTCTTGGCCTCCATAAGCGTGTGAGCCAATTCCCATTTTATTCATATTTATTTCCTATTCTGTTTTTCTGGGAATCCCTGACTAAGATACCCTGCAACTGTTTCCTGGTAAGATCTTCTCTTACAACCAAACCCCATGGTTTGCTTCTCATAAGATACAAGTAAAGGGGTGGGGCTTGGTCAGCATCTGCCTCTCCCGAGGTCCGACAAGGCCAGAGTGCTAATTTTCTTCCTTTCCTCGCTTTCCTCCTTCCTCCTCTGGTAGCAGACCAACGTTGGAAACAGATCAACACTGGAAAGCAGTTAAGTCCCAGTTCTTCTACCCCGTTAACAAGTTTCTAAGCCATCATTTCCTCAACTGATAAAACAGGTGTGGGTAATACTTCAAAAATTTAGGGTGAATTCAGTGAGATAGGGAACATAAAAGGGCCTAAAAGATGCTTCTCTCCTTTTGTTCTGTCTTTTTTTCTTTGAGAAAGATGCAGGGATGGGAGGAAAGTGTCACTGTTCACTTGGTACTCAGAAAATCTCTTCATTCATGAACTTTTAGGGTGTTCTCATTTTAGCCTACGATTGTAGTGACGCCTCAATTATCTCACTGCAGATCTGCCTGTCTCACTCTAAGCACGCTGCACAGTCCGGGGTGGAGACTTCCATGTGAACTCTTTAATGATGTGGTGATAAAACCATTTCCTGCATAGAGAAGCACAGTAATGGTTCTCACTAAAGAGCTCTAATCTCACAGGAACATTCTTTGTATGTATTTTGAATGTAAATAACAAGCAACTGGTCAGTGGCTACTGTAATGAACAGTGTACTTTCAGAGCATTTTTCAGATTTTCACATCCCACTGATAACAAGTAATGTCACATTATAGTGAAGAGTGAGAAATCATTGTTGAAAACTTCCAAACTTCCAAACCAAGTTCTTAGTAGTACCAGCAACAATTCAAAGTTCTCTTCAGGAGCTCACAAAAGGCTTTCAGGTAAATTATCTCACTGGATTCTCATAAAAAACTAAAAAACCCATGAAGTAGGCAGGGCAGGTGTCACCCTCTCATATTATAGCTGAGAAAACTAAGGCTTAAACAATTAAATAATTTGCTTCAAGTCAAATGGCTGGGCATTGGGGGTTAAGAACATCAACTGGGTCTTTAGACTCCAAATCCCTGGTTCTAGCGAGGAAAGGGGTGGAGACTGTGGAAATGATTCTTCGTTCCGTCCTGCACCATATAGTAAGGTCCAAAAGGGCAGGAACTGATCTACATCTTGTCATTGCTGTATCCCCAGCACCTGACAGGGCAGGCACATGATTCCTGCTTTTTTTTTTTTTAATCAGACTTTCACTATGTCAGCTAGGCTGGAGTGCTGTGGCACAATCACAGCTACCACAACTCCAACCTCCTAGGCTCAGGCAATCCTGCCACCTCAGCCTTCCAAGTAGCTAGGACTACAGTTGTGCCCACCATGCTCAATTGGTTTTGTTTTTTGTTTTTTTAAACTTACTATAGAGACAAAGTCTTGCCACATTGCCCAGGCTGGTTTCGAACTCCTGGGCTCAGGCAATCCTCTGACCTTGGCCTCCCAAAGTGCTGGGATTACAGGCGTGAGCCACCATACCCAGTGATTCCTGTTTGATGAAATGCAGTTGAGTGAAAAGAATAATACACACCCTCATAATTATAGCCAACTCACTCTATCTCTGGGACCTTTTCATGAGACCAAATCACAAAAACCACCTACACATGGAGGCGCCTTTTATCCATCCTTTGACACTCTCTCCCTCAGCCACATACACAAAAATATCTCAGGATCTGTTTCTGGGCTCCATAACCTTTACTGTGGCTCTGTTTTAATGCTCACTTTGCACTTTTTAATGGAAATTTACATCTCCAGTGGAAAATGGACCTTGAAAGTCAACTCAGCCCTGAAGCAATTTGGATACCAACCTCTGCCCCCTCCCTCACCCATCCAAGGCCACCTGGAGGGCCCATGGACCACTCTGAGAGACTGTGAAGCTACAATCTTAGTACAAGGGAAACATCCTATTGCCCCTCTGCCTTACCAGCCATGTTGGATTGAATCATGCAGACCTGGGCAAGCAGTAAAGTCTGACAATTGAGACCAGAGGATGGCTTGAGACTCAGTAGACAACAGCCCTGTTCCTCACCCCTCCTGGCACAATATCCTGCTGGTCCGCGGCTCAATTCTAACCTCCATCAGCATCCTCCTCCTCCGATGAAGGTTTCTTGTCTCCCTTTGTGGCAGCCCTGGCATCTCGTGTCTGGGTTACTTTGCCAGGGTTTGGTGGAAACCTGGGCCAAGAGCTGAGAGCTGCTATCTTCCTGGAGGTGTTAGGATGTTGGGGCAAGGCAGAGGTCCAGGACAAGCACATTTTTCCCATGCCCTCATCTGCTGCTTCTTGCCAGCTTACCACTGGGCACCAAAGAGGAATTTAGAGCAGGGGGTACGAGCAAATATGTACTCTGAACTTTTTATGAGCTCCTCCAATCTGATTGGCAAGCATCCCACAGTCCAGGGCCCCACATTCACCCCTACAAATGCAAACTAGAGTCCAACTGAGTCCCATGCTATTTCTGTCAAGTGTGTCTTGTTTTTGTAATGCTTCTCCATGAATTAGTTTTCTGGAAGACACCTAAAATTTCTATCCACATTTTAGTTGGGGGAAAAAGAAAAACTTTGTTAAATGAACAAACTGAACTAAGTGCAGTGAAAAATTCAAGATTCATTCCATTAATAATCAAAGACCTCCCATGCCTGCATGTCAAAGTTCTAGGCACTAGAGATAACTAAGATGATATTCTATAATCTCGTGTACAATTTACCATTTAGTGGTAAGGGGTGGGGATGAGGGAACATAAAATAAATAAGAAAACAAATCAATATATAAGAGAATTCTAATAGTCATCAATGCTATGAAGATATTAACACAGGGTATGGAGCATAGAATCATGTGGGATGGGAAAGACCACTTAGAAGGGAGGGTCTTCTCTTTTATGGAAAAGGTCACATTGAGGCTGTAGATGAGTGATCAGAAGCAGCCAGCCCTGTGAAGACCTGGGGAAGAGTGTGTTGACAGAAGGAATAACTGGGAAGGTCTTGAGGCAAGAGTGAGCTTGGTGCATGGGGAGAGGCCAACCAGGCCAGAGCAGGGTGATAAGGGGTAGTGGTGAGGATGATACTGGGAGTTCATTGGGGGCCATGTAGGACACAGGGACAAGTATAGATTTTACTCAAAACATCAAGTGATGCCATTAGAGGGCTCCAAGTAGGGGAGTCAAACACCTTATTTTAAGATTCACCAATCATCAGTTGCTGTTGGCAACTGGTGATTGAAGAGTCTGGAAGGAAAGCAAGGAGTCATGGTGGCTGCCCTGAAGGAGATCTCAGTCTAGAGAAGAAATAAAATACCTTGGATTCAGGTCAGACTGAGTTAAGTATTACAACAGAGCTTTACACTAAAGGTCAAGATAAGGCCAGTTGAGAAAAAGTCATTCCAGCTGAGGTGACAGGAAGGAACACCATGGGATTGCAGCTCACAGCCAAGCCTGGACTTCAGATACAATTATCATGGATCTGGTCCACAATTGATTTATGTTTATCAGCCACTGCATGAAGTTACTCTGATGCCAAATAACCAGTCTCAATATGCCCATCTCTATAGAGAATACAATGTGTTCTAGGGCCTTATAGCCTGGTCATAGGTTATAAGAGCCAAGCTTTCAATAGGAGCAATACATTAACTTCCATGGGTAATAGCAGCAGGAAGACATCTGATTTCTTTGACTTGAGATGCTGGAAGCCACAGATAAGGAAGACCTTATTTCCTGGTTAGATACTCAGAGACATGTCCCTGGGTGGAGCTCACCTTGGCAAACCTGTGAAGCTCTCCTAGTTTGCAGTGGTCAGAGCAGTTGAGAACTCGCTCATCATCCAGTCTACCATCTCCCAACTCCAAGTGTGGTTCTGGGTCTGCAGCATCAGTGTAACTGGGAATGTGTTGAATATGCAAGCTCCAGCCTGCCCAGATCTCAAGAACCAGAATGTAAATTTCACAAGTTCTCCAGGTGACAGTCATGCATGTGAGCAGAAACACTGCTCTCAAGCTCCTCACTTTCAATGGGCAACAGATTCACCAGCATAGTTTTTAAAAACACTATATAAAAAAAAAATTAAAATAAAAACATTATATGGATACCTGGGCCTCATTCCAGGGATTCAATTTTAATTGGTCTGGGATGAGCCCAGGGATCTTAATCAGAGAATCTCTGATGTAATTCAAAGTCCTTATTTTACAAAGGTGAAGCCCTGGCTCAATGGATTAAGAGGATTTGTATTTTATTAAAATGTAGGGGTCATGTTAAAAAGTATATTCTAGAATGGGCCTGAGATTCTGCATTTCTAGCATGTTCTCAGGTAAGTCTAATACTTGGAATAGCAGGTATAGTGGTTAATTTAATGGTTGAATTGGCCCAGATATTTGGTAAAGCACTATTCTGGATGTGAGGGTGGTTTGGGATGAGATTGATATTTAGATCCATGGACTTTGAGTAAAGCACATTGTCCTCCATTATGTGAGTGGTCCTCATACAAATTGCTGAAGGCTTGAGCAGAAAAAAAAAGACCAGGCTCTCCTGAGCAAGAGATAATTTTCCAGAAAACCATCTAATCACAACACCGAATACAAAAAGATAATGATGTGCAAGATTTGAAGCACTGAAGGAAGTACTTTGAACCTAAAATTTCATTTCTGCACCATTGCCTTGCTAGACTCTGGTGTGACCATGTGCTCTTTGAGCTATGGCTGTCGCCATGCTTCCTGGCTTTGGCCTCCACCTCCACCTTGGGGAGGTGAATCTTCTCTCTCTCTCTTTCTCTCTCTCCATTTATCTACCTAATTTACTTTTAAATAAACTATATTTTCTAATTAAAAAAAAAAATTGGGGGGCCAGGCTCGGTGGTTCAGCCTGTAATCGCAGCACTTTGGGAGGCTGAGGCAAATGGATTGCCTGAGCCCGTGGATTCAAGACCAACCTGGGCAACTTGGCGAGACTTCATCTCTACAATAAATTTTAAAAAAAAAAACAAAACTTCGTTTCTGGCACTTCATTTAAATGTGAGTGTGTAATAAAAATATTCCCAGCATACAAGACTTGAGGAAGTTTGCCACGCTAAGGCCCACTTTAAAAACACCTTTTGAAGAAGTGATATTCAAATAAGAAAAACAAATGAGAAAACATTTCAGAAGAAACTGCAAGAAACATGTGAAGTAAGGGGAATTATATATCTTGGAAATTTTTGTGTGTAGCTATAAACATGGGAGATAGGATGAGCTCAAAAAATATGAAGACATGCTAAAGGTATTTTGCTAAAGAGAAGATATAGATATGAGATTTTCTAAATAACAGATGCAGACATTTTAATTTAAATTAAAATTAATAAGGTAGAAAAAGATTACATATATCAAAAAGTCAAATAAATATAAATGGTCAAAATTTGCCAAATAAGACAGAAATTGTCAGTTTGGACTTTTTAAAATCTACTTATATACTATTTATAAAAGATACATCTAAAGTATAAAAATATTAAAATGTTGAAAGTAAAAGAATGAAAAAAGGATAACAATATATGTCAATATCAGATAAAACATACTTTAAAAGTAAAAACAAGGCATAATTACTGCTACAGAAGATCACACAATACAAACAAAAGAGTTCATTCTCCAAGAAGACATGACAATGATAAATATGAATGCAGCTAATTAACTAGCTTCAAAATATATAAAACCAAAAATTGATAGAAATACATGAGGAAACTGGTAAATCCACTATAGTAAAAGGAGATTTCAATTATTGATAGGTCTTAATTATTGATAAGTCAGGCAGATAACAAGTTTGACCTAATGGCCATATACAGAATTCTGCATTCAACAATTAGAGAATGCACAGTCTTCTCACCCAGGCACAAAACATTCATTATCATTATTCGTCTTTTTAAATCTTCTAATAAGACTCAGCATTTTTTTTTTTTTTTTTGGTTTTTTTGTTTTTTTTTTGTTTGTGTGTCAATATGTCACCCAGCCTGGAGTGCAGTGGCTGCTCCCGGCCACCACAGCCTCGACCCACTGAGCTCTGGGGATCCTTCCGCCTCAGTCTTCCAAGAAGCCGGAACTACAGGCGCGCGCTACCACGCCCAGCTAA
>CAUYQG010113013.1:0-19451 GCA_963574415.1 Tarsius wallacei
CGGGTGCGTGTTGTTCGGGCTCCTTTAATGGCTTAGGCGGAAGTTTCGCCGGAGCCCAGCTGGTGGCGGCTGGGGGGGCGGGGTGCGCCCACTGCACTCCAGTGTGGTCGCCTTTTTGATCCTCCACATAAAAAAAAAAAAAAAAAAAAAAGGGAAATAATTGTTTTTTCTTTAATTTGTTTAAATATGGAAAGCAATGATAGAATTTGTCAGAGCTTTAATTTTCTCTACTCTATGGGCTGGATATTTAAAATCCAGATTTTGCTTCAATCAAATCTTGAAAAATTTGGCATCTTATCTTCATGTACACAAACTTCAGCGTGCATCTCATTTTTTGAACAATTTGTTGCAAACTTGATAATGGGGAGTGTTTGAAGTTAAACAGGCCACAGACAACTGAGTCTACTCTACAGAGGATTAGGATTAAATTGAGGTTAAATTTTCATGTTTTATTAATAATTATTATTAATTCTTTATTAACTTCTTTCTGGTGGTGAATCATCCCTTTTCTGACATTAATTGAAACAGTAAATTAAAATATATAATTGAGTGTTTCTCAGTCCAGAAACATGTTAAATGAAGGCAATCAATATGAGAAGTATTTAACTTTGTATGGTTCTTAATTTTAACTACGTTATTTTAATAGCAAGAAAGGAATCATTCTGCTCCACCTGCTAGTTTTTATTGTTTGAAAGCTGAGAGCTCAGAGATTAAGTGGCTTGCCTATGATCACACAACAGGTGTCCACACTAAGGGTGGGAGGACCTGGATTCTCACCTAAACTTTACTCTTACATGCTGTGTAACTTTGGATAACTAATTTAGTAAAGTAATGAAATTGCAAAATATTAAACCAGTTTGTATGTTTAAAACGTTCTGTTAATCTCTTTTCCCTTTTGTAACAGTTTTGTTACCTGCTTAATAACATTTTTATTTTTTAAGTTAATAATATTGTTTTTAAAAACCAAATCTAGGCTGAGTGTGGTGGCTCGTGCCTGTAATCCCAGCACTTTGGGAAGCTGAGGTGGGAGGATTTCTTGAGCCCAGGAGTTTGAGACCAGCCTAGGCAACATAGTGAGACCTCGTCTCTTAAAAAAATAAAATAATTAGCAGGGTATAGTGGTATGTGCCTGTAGTCTCAGTGATTTGGGAGGCTGAGGCAGAAGGATTGCCTGAGCCCAGGAGGTAGAGGCTGTGGTGAGCCTTGATTGTGCCACTGCACTCCAGCCTGGGTAACAGAGTGAGACTCTGACTCAAAAAACAAAACAAAACAAAAAACCAAATATATTAAAACTTACCATGTTTAAGAAATAATTTATTTGTAAATTTCTGAAGCCTAATTCCCAGGACATATATTAAACTCTGAATGATAAGTAGGCATTTATGGATTGAAGGTAATAGCTGGGAGTTGTATATTCTCTCATTTTCAATTTTAAATCTTTGATCTTTGTTAAGTTAAAAAAAAATACTTGAGGCTGCTTGTTTCATAACTCTTATTTGAAAATACATTTTGTCCTACCTGTATTTTCTATATAAAAAGGGTTTCACAGAATTTTATATTTTAAAAATATTATTAGGAGGACTTTTTCCTCAATTTAAATGCTGCTTCCCTGGTTCCTGTTTATCAACTCCAAACTCTGTAACCAAACTTCACTGTATCCACTGATATAGTCTATAGTGTATGTACATCCCGTCTGTGTGTAATTAATTACTCCAATTATCTATCCCCCATGAGTGAGTTTTTAAAAAAGACACAAAGGATTATTTCTTTAAAAAAAGAAATAGTTTAAGACTTCTTATGAGACAATTGATTTATAAACAGATCTTCCGCAGTTCTTGAAGTCCCTTTCAGTGACCACAATGTATTTTCAATGTGCCAAGCAAGAGTTATGTTTTACCCTGTGTGTTTCACCAGTGTCCGTAATTGATTGGAGATATAAAGAAAACTTTTACTGTGAAAAGTTAACATTTGTATTTTCTATCTTTATTCGTATTTTTTCAAAAATTATTTAAATTACAGCTGCTTAGTCTAACTATGTTGACCTTTGTAACAGGAGAAGATGTTGACAGTTTTGCTTAGCAGTATTTTGGGGTTATAATGTTATTCATTTTAATTTTATAATCTTTTATAGCCAGTTATCTGCTATAGGATGGCTTGTACCTGTGAGTACAATGAAAAGAGCATTTTCATCATTCATTTATCTCAAAGTGTGAGATTTCATTCTGGAAATATACTTAATGTCATACAATCAGTAATGAATGAAAAGTTTAGTTTTTGTTTATAATAATTACACCATTCAAAACATGTAGAGAAAAATGACAAGATAAAATTGGTGTGATATTTTGGAAAATGTACTCTCTTAAAACATGGGAAAAAACTGGTCAGAGTGTTGTTACAAATAAGTTGTGGAACTTCAGGCAAGCCTCTTTCAGGCACTGCTCCAAACTCTTCCAGTGGAAGTAGGGGCAGAAGGCAAGACGTGGGCCACTAGGGAATTTGTTCCCAGTTTACAGACATAGAAATTGAAATCAGAGTATACTATTTGGGAAAATTTAATTTTATTTAAAATTTGAAATTGCCAGGCATTACGCTTATTTGGCAGATTAACTACAGTAGTTTAGATAGTGGCCTTTTTAAATACAAAACAAAGAAAAATACCTAAAATAAGTTCAAACTAAATCAAAAGTAAAGCATGATGAGATTTTTAGATTTCAAAAAAGTGAGCCATTCTAAAATGTCTTACTGAGTTGTTCATTTTCAAGTACTAAATAGGGAATGTCCTTTTCACTTCAAATTGTAGTGTGGATGACGTTTTGTTAAAAAATGGAGTAGGATATAAGCAGAATGATCATAAACATACAGCCATAAAGCATTTCATTTTCTTGATTTCTGTTCCATTGATCATTAGCTTTATTTCAGATAAGCCTGCAGTCGACTTCGTTTCCCAAATTAGAGATTTTTTCCTTTTTTCTATCTTGACATGTTCAGCATGTGAGTGTAGATGTGAGATAATGCTACATGATTTATATTGAGCTCACATCAAGCTTAATTAAATGTTCAGCATGGATTAGCCATTTTCCTAGTGCCTTATTTAATCTTACAAGCTATTGACATCTGGTGTATGTCATTTGCTTATGAGACTATGATATTGTCTCTTTTTTCCTCTCTCAGATTTCCAGGTCCTCCACCTGTCAACAACGTGGCATCTTCTTATGCACCATATCAACCTTCTACCCAGTCGTCTTATCCAAGTCCTGTGTCCACTTCATCTGTCACCCAGCTAGGCAGTCAGCTCAGTGCTATGCAGATCAACAGCTATGGTAACAGTTTTGTTATTAGTGTTTGTTGACTGCTTTGTGTCGTGCTTATTTTTTATAAGAAAGTTTTCCTTCACTTTAAAAATAGATGTAACTATGACATACCATACCATATTGAAGTAGTATTTGGACATTTTTATATAAGACATCTCTATTATGTATGGCTATAATTATTTTTTTTCCTGATCATGCTGCCATTTATTTCAAGATATTTGAAGGACCCTCAGAATATTTAATGATAAAACAGTCAATGATAAAACAATAAAAAACAAAAAATGTTGACTTCACAAATAAGCATCAGAACAGTGAAATTATCTTAAGAAGTAAAATAAGGGTAGTTTTAACCTTATGTTGTTTATTATGGAGCCCCAAAATCGAAAATATAATACTCATTATTTCACAGTGCATTTTTTTGTTGTTGTTTGTTTTTGTTTTGTTTTGTTTTGTTTTTTGAGTTGGAGTCTCACTCTGTCGCCCAGACTGGAGTGCAGTGGCCGCTCCCAGCCACTGCAGCCTTGACCCGCTGGGCTCTGGCGATCCTTCCGCCTCAGCCTTCCGAGTAGCTGGAATTACAGGCACGCGCTACCACGCCCGGCTGATTTTTTGATTTATTGTAGAGATGAGGTCTCGCCAAATTGCCCAGGCGGGTCTCAAACCCGCGGGCTCAGGCAATCCACTCACCTCAGCCTCCCAAAGCACGGGATTACTGGCTGAGCCACCAAGCCCGGCCACAGTGCATTTTTATTCTGTGTTTAGATCATGGGAATAATGAAAGCTCAGGTGTTGTGAGACAGAAAAGAGAAGAATAGGAGAGAAAGAGTTATAGTACTGAGATTTACATCAATAGAAATGCCGTATATTCTAGGAGTCATGGAAATCTTCATTGTAATGGCAACATAGCCATTTATCTTGATGAAGAATGTTGCCATACTACTTAAAATTAGTTTTTCAGAAGTATCAGTAAAAATCCTTCAGAATATTTTCTGACATTTACTAATTTCAGAGTGGCTAAGCCTCCAAGGAAGCAACTCAGTTTCACATAATCAGAGTAAGGAAAACATAACTGGTTTTACAGATAATTCCAGT
This sequence comes from Tarsius wallacei, assembly GCA_963574415.1. Taxonomy (NCBI): domain Eukaryota; kingdom Metazoa; phylum Chordata; class Mammalia; order Primates; family Tarsiidae; genus Tarsius; species Tarsius wallacei. The sequence continues at coordinate 4,404 of CAUYQG010113013.1, forward strand.
AGTATTAGAAACCAGGTTAGGGGGCCATTCCTTTTCTCTCATTATTTCTACCTAGTTCTGAAATTTATTTGATCAAGTCAAGCACAGAGTGTAAATAATTTATTGAACGTATAAGTTATCTGAGTAATGCTTGTTATGTAATACGATTTTTTCCTATATGATTTTCTAGAGTTTGCACCAGATCCAGATGCCATAATTAATGCATGTATCATATAAAGTTAACACAATTATTAAAATTTATCTTATTCTCCCACTAAAATTATGAATGTTGCTTTTACCCTTTAAAAATTTTCCAGTTTTATAAAATGCCTCCAATAGTATTTGTATCACTTTCCGAATGAAGATTTCAATTGGTAACTAAAAAGATTGTACTTATAAAGTGTCTTCTTGCTTTATGTCAGCAAAACATGTGTCTAGTAGGAGTCTGAGAGTTGAGAAATGTGCATTCAGGTGGACTGGTCTTTCTCATGCAGGTTCAGGCATGGCTCCCCACAACCAGGGGCCCCCTCCACGACCTCCACAGCCGTCCATCTTGCAGCCTGGCTCTCAGATTCTTCCACCACCGCCCACCACACTGAATGGCCCTGGTGCCTCATCTCTGCCTCCTCCACCAACATACAGGCCGGATGGGCACCCTGGGCCTGCTCATCCAAATGCCCAGTACCAGCCTCCACCTATTCCAAGCCAGACCCTGGGCGCTGGATATCCTCCACAGCAGGGTAAGGTGGGCAGGGTTCAGAGGAAGGCCTTGGGCAACCTAGGGGAACCTTTACCTGGAGGCCAGCTTTGATCCTATGTTAGCAGGTATCTATCACTTACTTTTGAGGAGTGGTAGTTTTTGACTAGTATGCCAAGAAAAAGAAATGGGGAATCGTAGATATTCACACTTGATTCCTGCCTTTTTTAGTAAGATGGAAAACGCAACATGCTTGACTGACCAGCATAATATTGTCAATGAGTTTTATATATGGGATTTGGGATTATAGCCATTTCTTTTAAAATTTTTTCCAAGCTCCCAGCTCTGGCCCCCAGATGGCAGGCACACAGCTCTCCTACCCAGGAGGCTTCCCTGGAGGGCCTGCCCAGATGGCTGGTCCACCACCGCCCCAGAAGAAGCTGGATCCTGACTCTATCCCCAGCCCGGTAAGTGCTCTTATCATGCCCACTGTCTCCCTCCACAAAGGAGCATTATTTATTCATTGTTCTCAGAAGCTCTTCAGTTTGTTAGCATTTATCCTGTCCTTTATCATAGAAATTAGGACACATTCATCACGAAGAAATTTTCTTATATGTATGAAAGAGGGGAGGCATCCTAGGGTTATGGGTATACTAGTGGACTCCATGAGAGAACACCCTATGTAGATTTTTTTTCTTTTCTGTTGTATAAACTTGGCAGTGTCTATTAATGTTTCCACTGACATATATTGGCAGCATCTATTTTTGTTTAATGAGTAATTTGCAGTAAGACTGTGTTCTATAAAATGTACTATTTTGGATAACTGAAGGACCCTTTTCAATAAGAGTAAGAGACCCATTTAAGGCTGAAAGTATAAAGTATTTTACATTCTGCATATAAAAAATAGTCTTATGTAGAGTTAGAACTGTAAGTTAACTCTTTGCAACCCAAGTGATTTTCTTTGGAGGGCTATTCTTTAATTATTGTATCAGTCAGTGTTACTAGGTTATTCTGCATAGCAAACAATCCTCAACTTTGCTTGTAATTGCAAAGGTGTATTTATCACTCAGGTTACACGTAGGCTGCGGCAGCTACAGATTGGCTTTAGGCTCTGCTTTAGCTTCCCCTTTCATTTCAGAATTCAGGGTGAAGAGGCGCCCACTATTAGAGCATATTATTTTTGTGGTAGAAGGAGAAAAGGAAGGGAGCTGGCCAGAACGTGCAATAGCTCATAAGGTTTCCTTTTGTGTATGGCATGTGTTACAACCACTCACATGACCTTGACCAAAGCAAGTCATATAACAAAGCCTAATGTCACAGTGGAAGCAGGGATGTGTGTTTCTCTCTCAGGAGAAGCTGCAGGTCTTATGGCAATGAGCAGGGATGTCAAATCCTTTCCAAATAATAATTAAATGAACTACAGTTAATTCTGGGTCATTGAATAGGTTATATAAGCATAAGTAGAAAAAGTTAGAAATAAACTAAGGAGCACAAAGAGTTACTATTTTAGCTAACTTTTGCTGTGTAATAAACCACCACAAAACTTAGTAGCTTGGAACCACTGCTTGCTAATATATATATATATATATGTATATATATATACACACACACACACACACACACACACATATATATACATATATGCATATATATATATACATATATATATATATATATATATATATATTTTTTTTTTTTAAGTTGTCAGGCGGTTTTGCTGATCTGGACCAGTCTTGACTGATTTGGATTGGGCCTGCTCATGCATCTGGGGTCAGCTGGAGGTTTAGCTGGGCCTGGATGGGTTTAGGATAGTGTATCAGTTTCCTGTAGCTGCTATACAAATTACCACAGGTTAGATGACTCAAAAGAGCAGAAATTTTATGCTCTCACAGTTCTGGAGGCCAGAAGTACAAAAGCAATGTCCTAGCAGGTGCTGTGGTTTAAGTATTTGTCCCCTTTAAAAGTCATGCTGAAATTTAATCCCCTGGGTGGTAGTATTGAGAGGTAGGGCCTTTAAGAGGTGATTGGGTCATAAGGGTTCTGCCCACATGAATGGATTAATAATTTATGTATTTGTGGGTTATCATGGGAGTCAACTGGTGCCTTTAAAAGAAAAGGAAGAGAGACGTAAGCTAGTTCTCTCAGCCCCTGTACCATGTTATGTGCTGCACCATAGTGAGATTCTGCAGTCTCTACCAGCAGGAAGGCCCTCACTGGATGTGGCCCCTTAACCTGGTACTTCTCAACCTCTATAAAAAATAAGTATCTTTTCTTTATAAATTTCCAAGTTTCAGGTATTCTGTTATAAGCAATGAAAAATGAACTAAGATAGCATGGTTGTGCTCTCTCTAGAGGCTGTAGGGGAGAAACTGTACCTTGGCTCTTCTAGTGGCTTAAGGCCTTTCTTGGCCTTTCTTGGCTTGTGACCTCATGACTCTACCCTCTGCTTCTGTGGCTACTTCCTCCTCCCTGTGTCGTCCTTTAAGTTTCACCTGGATCACTCAGGATGAGCTTCTCCTTTCATATTCTTAATTTAACCAGTACTTTTGCCATAGGTAATATATACAGGTTTCAGGGATTAGGACATGGGTGTATCTTTTGGGAGGGCCACCATTCTGCCCACCATATTTAGTGTCATTCACGTGTTTCGTGTCTGGTACCCATCTGTTGATGGGGGATGATTGGGCCATATTGTCAAGCAGGTTAGATAGACTGGGTTTGTTCACATAGTGGCAGACATCCAAGAGGGAAAGCAGGAGGGTGCCAGACCTCTTGAGGCTAGGCTTAGAACTGGCACATCACCACTTCTGCTATATTCTTTTGGCCAAAGCAAGTCACAAAAACACCCCAGATTCAAGAAGTAGAAAATGTACTCTGCCTCTTTATCAGAGGAGCTGTAAGTTACATAGAAAAGGGCACAGATGTAGGGAAGGGTAGAGAATTTTGGCTAATTTTGTAATCCATCACTTAGTCTATATTTATTTGAATATAAACTTGAAGATTTGGAATAAAGTATCTGTTGCTATACATGTTAGAAATTAAATGTTAACTCTCAGTGCTTTTATTGATACTCATATTGCTAGTTGTTACTTTTATGGCTTAAAAGGGAGAAAGAGATTTGTTTTAGCTCACTCAGTTGTGGGGACTGAATCTGCAGGTCAGGCTGACAGACTGGAGACCTAGGGAACAGTTGTTATTGCAACTCAAGTCCAAAGGCACCTAGGGGCAGAAGTCCCTCTTTCTCAGGGAATGTCCGTCTTTTCTCTTAAGGCATCAGCTGACTGGATGAGGCCAGTCCACATCATGGAGGGTAATCTGCTGTACTCAATGTCTACTGATTTAAATGTTAATCACATTGAAGAAAATACCTTCACAGCACCATCTGGACTGGTGTGTGCCCCAAAGATGGGTGGTATGACCTAGCCAAGTTGACACAAAAAATTAACCATCACATCTCCTTTCTCTTGGATTAGCTACAGTTATTTGAAGAGGTACTTAATTTTTTTTCTCTCTAGATTATTCTTACCAGAATAGGAATATCCTGTCCTATGATACCTCCCATCATTAATTAAAGAAGCCTCTCATTGGCCTCTCCCGAAATCTGGATCCAGTTTCCGCCCATCTCTTGGCTTTATTTTATAGCAAGAAATCTCAGAAGCGTTGCTTATGCCTGCTGTCTTCAGTTTGTCTCCTCCCACTCTTGAACCTGTTCCAGTTTAGATTTCATCATCAAAACCCCCAGTACTGTGCTAGTCTACGATGCCAGTCACCTCCCATTACCAAATCTAATGGTCAGTTCTCAGGTCTCACCTATCTTGACTGTCACCAGCAGTTGACAGATCTGTTTCCTCCATTGCCCTTGAAACACGACCTTTACATTTGGCTTCTGGGTTACCACCCATTCACTTATGTCTCTGCCTTTCCCACTGGTGGCTCTTATCTCCTTTGTTGGTTTCTCCCTATCTCTCCGACCACCTAGTGTTAGAAGTGTCTTAAGGATTAGTCTTTGGACCTGCCCCTTTCTCCATTGACATTTGCTGTCTAGATCAACATTACTCAATGTTTTTTTCCAGGAGAGCATCATAGACGTGAGCTCAGAGTATATTAGAAATTCCCATTCTCAGGCCTCAGCCCAGACCTAAGGAATTGGAATCTCTAGAGGTGGAGACCTGGATATCCATGTTTCAACAAGCTTTCCAGATAATTCTTAGATATGCTAAAGTTTGTGAAGTACCACTCTAGGTGATGTCATCCTTTCTCAAGACTTTAAATGAGAATGCAAATGTTTCTAGTCAAGACCCTTTCCCTGAAATCCAGATCCAAGTCCATTCTTCTAGCTCTCCAGGCCCCAAACCTTGGTATCATCTTTGCTTCTCTCTTTCTTGCACACCTCACATTGTGTTCTTTAGCTGGTTCTATCGGTCACCCCTTACCTGCTCATCCTGGTCCAAGCCTCTAACATCTGTCTACCTGGATGATTGTAAGAGCCTCCTAACTGGTCTCCTTGCTCTGGCAGTCTACATGCAGCAGCCAAGGTGATCCATTCCAATTCTAAGCTCACATCATGGCTAAAAAAGCCTGCCAATATTCCTCTAGTTAAAAACCAACATTCTTAACAGTAGACTGCAAGTCTCTACAGTATCTGCCATATACCCCCCCACTCCACCTCTCACCTGGGCTCTTGCCTTCTCTACTCCTTTGCCTCAGTCATACCAGCCTCATTACTCCTTGACATGCCAGGTGTGCTTCCACCTCAAAGCCTTTGCACTTGACGTCCTTCTGCTTAGATGCTCTCCCCCTAGATGTACACAGGGCATAGCTCACCTTCTCTTTCCTCATTATTATCATTGCTTCTTCTCAGCCTCACTGGCACTGCTGTGGATTGATTTAGAAATGTAATTACTACTTATAACATTGTCTCTTTGGAGCAGAATTTTGTAAATTGCAAATGGATAATTTAAAAATAAACTTTTTGGAAAGGTAATCTATTGAAAGCTAACTATGTTCAATATATAGGCTCAGTGTATCAGGTACTACAATATATTATTATGACTTTTACTTCACTTTCATATTTGACTCTCTGTTGGTTAAAATGATTGAAATACATGTTGATAATATAAAAACTACTCTGATTTTGAATGAACTTGATTAACTTTATGGTCAAATATAGAATATAATTACGGTGTTTTGATTTCTGTTTTCTTCTTGTCTCTGCCCATGGTAGTCTCAGCTGTGTCTGACAGTAGTTATATTTGGAACACATTTTATATTTTAATTTGATAACGACTCAAATCTTAAGTAAAGAAGGCAGACATGAAGATTTAAAAGCAGGCTAAATCTGTCACCAACATTCTATTAAACCAATGATGTCAGTGCCAGCTGGGGCCTGGATAAGATGGGATGGGAGGAAAGAATGGACAAGGCAATATTTCAGAGTTTTACAGAAGACAATTTTCATATTATTATTATTATTATTTTGAGTCAAGGGTTTCAGTCTGTCACCCAGGCTGGAATATAGTGGTGTGGCTCACGGCAGCCTTGACCTCCTGGACTCAGACAATCCTTCTAGCTCAGCATCCTGTGTAGCTGGGACTACAGGTGTGCACCACTACTCACAGCTAATTTTTTGATTGTTTGTAGAGATGAGATTTTGCTGTGTTGCTCAGCTGGTCTCAGACTGCTAGGTTCAAGTCATCTCCCACCTTGGCCTCCTCAAGTACTGAGTTGATAGGCATGAGCCGCCATGCCCAGTCTAGAGTTTTCTTTTAATTGCAGAAAGTATTTTCTTTAAGCAGTTGTTTGCCATTTCTTTTTCTACCAGAATCTTTTTTAAAAAATGCTTACCTATGGTGCTAATAACCAAATTAAATAAAAATAAAGTTCTCTGCAGGATCTGGTTCAGAGCTCAGAGAATTACAGAATAGAATTTGGAAACTTATTATCTAAAATTTTGAAAGTAAAAAAAGGTGGAACTAAACACGTGTTAGGTTCTCAATAATGAGAACCTGATCTGAAATGAACTGAATTTAGAAAATGTGTGTGGGGGGTGTGTGTGTTTGTGTGTGTGTGTGTGTGTGTGTGTGTGTGTGTGTGTGTGTGTGTATAATGAGAGGGAAGGAAAAAATTGATTTTGTTGGGAAGAGCCTTGACTGACTTTAACTTGTTCTTGATGACTTCTTTGTCAGATCCAGGTGATCGAGAATGATAGAGCCACCAGAGGAGGACAAGTTTATGCCACCAACATCAGAGGCCAGATCCCTCCCCTGGTCACTACAGATTGTGTGATACAAGACCAAGGTATTTATTTTCAATAATAGTTTTGATTGAGGTTTTAAAATTTTTTACCATTTTATAATCAAACACACTGACACCCTTCAATAATGTTTTACTGATGAGAAGTCTCATTATAGCTGATAACAGACCAATTTATTATTAATCCCTTAAGTACTGAGAAAGTACTACCAAGTGAATTTGTTTCTCTGCTTATAGAAGTCAGAGAGTTTCCAATTAGGTGTAGAGTAATATATCTGCTTAAGAAAAGCCTGTATTTGTTCAGTTCTCTCACTTTACAGATGTGAGGGTTATGCCCAGGGAGGTTAAATGACTTGTCCAAGGCCACACACCCAGGTTAGAGTCAGAGCTAATAAAGAAAAGCACCTGTTTTAAAAACATTACTCCTTTGTCTCTGGAAACAGGATCTGGTTTTGAGACTTGCCCCTTGGTTCTGTGCTTCTTGCCCCTTGGTTCTGTGCTTCTTACCCATCTTTTAAGACCCTGTTGAAGCACCTGATCCTTGGTATAGTTACCTCTGGTCCAAGTGACAGAGTCATTGTCTCCCTTGTGCCACATCTTAATCTGTTTGTTTCTCTATGATACTAACTGTGCTGCATTTTCATGATCTATTTTAATTCTCTCTCCTAGCATGGGGCTTAGCTTCATAAATATTTGTTGAGCTAATTTATTGAATGTTTTCAGATTATCCCATAGTGTTCTTTATTAAGCATCTTAAAAAGTTTTGAAACTTAGTTCCTAAGGTTGCTGAATTACCTGCTGTAGCCATACCTGTCCTATCCCACTGTTGCATACCTGTTTTTATAAAAAACAGATTCTCAATAGCTTTTTTCCAACTTTATTTTTGTGTATATTATCTTCCCGAAAAGTATATGTAGTCACCTTTATGAGCTCACTCATATGCATATTTTACTGTCAAAAATAAGTCCTTTAAAGGTAACAACTACCCAGTTTTAAAATATTATTGATAATTTCAACTAGTAAAAATTGAGTACAGTGGAAAATCAAAATACCTTTAAAATATTTTTAAAAATTGTTAGTTCACAGTCTGTGTAACATTGTGATGACGATAATGAGGAAGGTTTTGTTCAAATGTGGAACAAAGTGTTCAGTATATTTACATGTATTACCTAATTTTTTTTCCCTTTTATTCCTGCTGCCAAAACACTGGTTTTTACCCTCTATTAGGATTGACCTTGATTCTTAAAGTAGTGGACCAATCTACTGTCTCAAACCTTTTTCTGCTTCCAGAAGCTGTCGGGTAGATTGATTTTCTTCAAGTATTCATTTGATCATCATATTCTTGTTTAAAAAAATAATGACTCATTGTTGACCATGGGCAAGCAGGATTGGTCTCTACCCCTCATCTAGAAATCCAGGCCTTCAGAACCTGGATCCAATTTATCCGGGATGTTGCAGAGAATTAGGATGGGTTCTTATTCCACTTTTGCCACTTACTAACTCATTGACTGTTAGCAGGTCACTTAACCCGTTGGTGTCTCAGTTTCCTCCTCAATAAAGTAGATCATAAAGCTGTTGATCTCATAGGGCTCTTAAGGGACTAAAGTGGGTTTGCATATGACCATTGCAGAATGATACCTGACACATTTGCTATTATTATTAGCCTTGTTATTATTATCCTGTTTGTTTCCTTTTCGTATCCTTCCTTGTTTCCTTGTATTATCCTTATTATTTCCCCCCTTCTCTGCAGAAGAACCCAAGAAATGGATAGGCCTGCAGTCGTGTTAATTTGTTCTTCACGATATTTTGTTTTGTTTCTGTTTGAATTAGTTGCCATTGCATAAAAATCAAAATATTTTGTGTAAAATTCCAGATTTCCAACTTGTTCTTAAAAATGTGAAACCTGGCAGCAATAGCTTGGAGCTGAGCAGAATAAACTCAGCTTTCTTAAGTTCAACCTTCCATCCATTAGACCTTCATCTGTGCAGCACAGCATGACTGGAGAAAGGTTTACAACCATGCTGCCATCTCTGTGTATATCAGGACCATACACTTCCCAGCACGCTGTACTTCCAAGTCCTCTCACTTTTCCACTCTCCGTTTTGCCTATTTCATACTTTCTCCTCAAGCACCTCCTCTCCCATCTGTTCTTCTACCTGCTCTTACTTCCTCTTTTCAAAAGAGAATTTCCACACACCCACCACCACGTTGACCCACCTCGCTGTGGTCTTCCTGTTCCACCTGCCTGCTTTTGGCCCTCTGTGAGCAATCTGTGCTCCAGTTGAAAACCAGCCTCTCTCCTTGTGCACTACTCAAGTATATTGTCACTATAAATCTCCCCTCTTTCTTTTTTAAAAAATTTTTTTGTAGAGGTGGGGGTCTTGCTATATTGTCCAGGCTGATCTTGAACTGCTGGGCTCAAGCAGTACTCCTGTCTTGGCTTCCCAAAGTGCTGGGATTATAGGTGTGAGCCACCATACCTGGCCTCTCCTCTTCCTCTTGTATTATCAGTATTTTTAAAATAGAATTTTCTCATCTTTAAAAAAAAAAACTTCTCCTATCTTAAAAAATAAAAATGTTTTCTCAGTCTACTTCCCTTACCAGTTACCTCTCTTTTCTTCCCTCTACCGTAAAACTTGAAAGCGTTTTCACTGGTTCTTCTCTTTCTACTATTTTTTTTTTTTTTTGAATTGGAGTCTCACTCTGTCACCCAGGCTGGAGTGCAGTGGCACATTCACGGTCACCCCAGTGTCGACCTCCTGGGCTCCAGCGATTCTTCTGCCTCAACCTTCCAAGTAGCTGGAGCTACAGGCACGCACTACCATGCCTGGCTAATTTTTTATTTATTGTAGAGGCAAGGTCTTACCAAGTTGCCCAGGCTGGTCTCAAACCCTCAAGCTCAGCCAATCCACTCGCCTTAGCCTTCCAAAGTGCTGGGATTACAAGCTGAGCTACCGAGCCCAGCCTCTATTATTTCTTAAACTCATCTAAGTAGGTTTCCCTTGCCCCCAGCATTCTACCAACGCTCTCTCCAGAGTCTCTGGCTACACCATCTGGCACAGATAATCGTGTTGCTGCCTTGACGTCCTTTCTCCACCTCACTCCCAGAACACGAAGCTCCTGGATTTCATCCTTCTCAGCTACTTGGCTGCTTCCTCTGACCCCCGCCCCCCTTGGTGGACCATAGGGCTCAGTACTTTCCATCTTCTCTTCTTTGGCCAGTTATTCCTCTGGTGGTTTTAACTGTAGCTTCATGGCTTCACATACCATCTACCTGCTGAGAACTCCCAGATGTGGATCTCCAGCCCAGATTTAGCTCAGTCTTCAGCCGCGCACGTCTAATTGTCTATTCAGCATTGTTGTCTGATTGCATAATAGATCTCCCAAATTGGATATGTCCAGAACCAGATTCCTGATCTCTGCCCACACACCCATTAAAACACTTCTTCCCTTCCAGCAGCCTTTCCCTTTTTAGTTGATGGCAACTTTATGCTTCTAGTTCCTCAGGCCAAAAACCTAAGAGTCTTTCCTCCCCGCCCCCACTTCTTCACACCTCACATTTTCACATGTTGTACATCATGTCCGTTAACAAATAAGTCATAATACCTCCAAAATATATCCGGGATCTGGCCACAGCTCAACATCTCAACTGCTATCAGGCTGGTTACTGCAGCAGCCTCCTCATGGTCCCATCGATTTTACTCCTCCCACCGTAGTTTATTGTCAAAATCACAGGCGGAGGAACCTAAGTCCAATCATGACCTTCCCCTGCTCCAAACCCAGCAGTGACTCCGCATTTATTCGGAGTAAAAGTCAGAGGCTTTAAAAGGACTCAAGAGCTGCCTGATCTGTTCCCTGTTGCTTCTCTAAACCCATCACCATCTGGGGCGACCCCCAGTGACTCTATTCCAGCTACACACGCTCTCTGCTGTCCCTCTACAGAGCCAGGTGCGCCCTTCCCCCAGGTGTCCGCTTGGGTAAATCCCTTGCCTCCTTCAACTTTGTGCTTAGATGTTCACTTTTTAAATAAGGCCCACTTTGTAAGTATTTAGAATTGCAGTCTGCCTCCTACCCCCTGGTATGCCAGATATGCTTTTTCCATAGCACGTATCCTTCCACTGTTCTGTAGAATTTATTAGGTTTAATATTATCGCCCATGTCCTCTGCAAGAACAGAAAGTCACCTGGGAAGCACCTAGGACAGTGCCTAAAGCATAGTGGACACTCAGTAAACATTAGCTTGATGATTACATTTATCTAGTCATATTGAAATCTTATTTCAAAATTTATTTTAGATAAGTTATTCTAGTGATTAAAAGTATTCTTCGGCTGGACGCGGTAGCTCAAGCCTGTAATCCCAGCACTTTGGGAGGCCCAGGTGAGAGAACAGTCTGGGCAACTTGGCGAGACCTCATCTCTACAATAAATCAAAAAATTAGCCAGGTGTGGTAGTGCACCTGTAGTTAGGGCTACTTGGAAGGCTGAGGCGGAAGGATCGCCTGAGCCCAGTGAGTCAATGCTGGGGTGACTGTGAGCGTGCCACTGCACTCCAGCCTGGGCAACGGAATGAGACTCCAACTAAAAAAAACAAAAGTATTCTTCATGTCGCAGATATTGTTTTAGCACTCAAGTATGCCATGAAACAGAGATAGTTGGTCAGAAAGTCTAACATCTAATAAAAATAGATTAGGATGTTTTTGAAAAGAATATTTGTATTCCAAGTAAAATTTTCATTTCTAAATTTAACTTCCAAATTTATAATAAAATAGTCAACTGGAATTATACTTGACAAAAATGTCACTTGATAATATGAAATGGTATACAAATACTTACCTTTCTCATAAACAGGAGTGAATGAAAACAAAATGATCATGATCCCAAAATGGTGTCTTTCATGTTTTTGCTCTTCTTTGTTTTATTTCTCCCATTGAATCTAAACACCTCTCAAGTCTATAGTAGGGCTATACTAAGATTCTGCTTATGGAAGATAATAATAATAATTAAAACACACCTTTTATATCCTTGCTGTAGAATTAACTGTCTTATTTTACAAGATATAGTGTGCCTAGAGTATATATCGTATTGCAAGATACCACTTTTTTTTTTTTTAAGAAACCATGAAGAGAGTTTACAAATAAGAAGTAGTGTGATGCATTACCTAGAAGTATCTTTACAAATGTTTAAATATCTTAGGGCAGATGTTTTCTAAGCAAAATTTTTAAGTGTGTCCCTTGGAATGTTTCAGGCAATGCCAGTCCTCGATACATCCGGTGCACAACGTACTGTTTCCCATGCACGTCAGACATGGCCAAGCAAGCTCAGATCCCACTGGCTGCTGTCATCAAACCCTTTGCCACTATTCCTTCAAATGAGGTAAGGATGTTAAGTAATAGTCATTCCATCATGTATCAATTCCAAAATTATTTTATGGTTTTTATACATTATTCTGTATTATAAACAGGAAACTAGGGAATATTTATATAATGCAAAAACATCTAGTCATTCAGTTTGTTAAGAAAACTCAAATCTGACAAGCTGTGTATCTTGGCATCTTATATATAAGACACTGATGGACTGAGTCACCTTTTGACCTGTTGACCTGTAATGTAATTCCACATATACAGAGAATGTGGAATGTCACATATAAAAGTACTGTAACTTGTCATGAGGTCCCTATGCTCTAGTTCAGGGCCCTGACATCTGTTGAGGGAAAATGATAGAGTCTGTGGTCCTTGATAGTATTACATCTGCTTTAATTATCACTGGACCGGGATACCCATAAACTCCAATTTAAAGATTTGAAAGCATGAGGTAGATAAATCTGTGTGTATTGATTTGGAAATATGTACCCAGTGTATAAAATGGGAAGAAAAGAAGGGGTGTACATTTAAAATTTGTGGTGTTTGGATGGTATTAGTGGATATTTGATGAGGACATATAGAAATGACCTACTTCCACCCCACACGGCTGCCATTCCTCTTCTGATGCCCCAAGGGATGGATGCTCACGTACACAGAGACACGGGCACTATAACAGAGCAATTCAAACAGGGGAAGAATAGCTTGGCTTCGGCTGGAGCTGTGGACATAACCCTTTGCAGTATTCTGGTAAGCAAGCCTGAATCATGGATTCCTTTTGCTGTGCTAAAGGGCAAAGCCTGAGCATTCCTTGCCAAACTAAACCTCAGCTTGGATCTGATGATCCTTAGAAGAAAGTTGATCTTGTATACACTTAAAGGTATCTGAGCAAGAGGCAGAGCATCTGCAAGAGAGAACAGATTTATCCCCTGTCTTGGGCTGGTCACATCAGGTGTATGGGGGCAAAGCAGTGTGGGAAGGGGAGCAGAGAGCTGTGATTAGAGAGGCCTACTTCATGTCACCTGAGGGAAGGAAGAAAGAGAGGAAAGACTTTTGTGTCCCTTAGAAGCTTCCTCACTCTCCTTATGAGTGGAGTGGATTGGAGTGCTGCCATTTCTTCCTTTTATGAGTAGAGTGTACTGGGTTAGAGGAAGTCATGGGAGAGATATTGAGCTGCTGCTAGAAGCCGGCTTTACATGGGGTCTGGTTTCATATTTGCAAATCAAAAAGTCCTTCAGGTCCCCTCCCACTGTGGGAGTGTTTGTGTCCTCTCAATAAAACCTGCTTTCTCAAAAGAAAAAAAAGTACGTTTAGTATTTACTTCTCTTATTTTAAACATAATATCTTCTGTGATAGTTCCAGAAATTTAACATAGTGTTTATAAACTCTTTAAAATTACTATGTTTAATAATAATGCAGTAGACTAATATGTATTGACAAAGATATCCTACCATATACACTGTGTATGTGTGTTTTAAAGAATAGCTTAACCAGAGATATTTTTTAGTGTTATCAACAAATTATTATGAAAATTTTCAGATATACAGAAAATCTAAAGGATTTCATAATGAACACTTATATACCTAGCCCTCAGATATTGCCATTAACATTTAACTATAATTGTTTTGTTGTATATAGCTCCTTCTATCCTTAATATTTTTTTCTGACATATTTTAAAGTAAATTGCAGACATCAGTACACTTCACTTTAAATATTCCAGGATATTTATTTATTTTATTCTGGTGTTGTGAAGTACAAGTGGGGTTTTTCTACCTAATTAGATTGCATGCAGGTGAAATTTGGGCTTCTAGCCGGTCCTCTCTCCCCCTGGTAGTGGACCAGCTAGCTAGTGTGTTGCCACATACCCCACCCTCCCCTTCCCCACAGTGTCCAGTGTCTGCTAATTTCCCCCTAGTGCTAGTGTGACTAGTGATCAGGACCCATTTATGAGTGAGAACATGTATTGAGTTATTTGTTTCTGTGATAGTTCACTTAGTTTGATGTTCTCCAGCTGCAACCATGTTGCTGTGAAGGTCATGATTTTGTTCTTTATGACTGCATAATATTCCATCCTGTGTATGTACCACATTTTCTTTATCCAGACCACTTTCAATGGGCATCTGAGTTGGCTCTATGTTTTTGCTATTGTGAATAATGCAGCAATAAACATGCATGTGCAGGTGTCTTTTTGGTAGAACAATTTATGTTGTTCTAGGTAAATACTCCAGAATATTTAATTAGTATTCAAAATTTGCTTACAGATTATTTTCTAGTTGAGGCAAAGTTTATTTACAATAAAAATGTATATGTCTTAAGTGTACACTCACTGAATTTTGACAAATGTATATACTTGTGTAACCCAAACCTCTTTCAAAGCACAGAGCATTACAGTCACCCTGGAAAGTTATCTCATGCCCTTTCCCAGTTAGTCCCCACCCATTTGTATAACCTCCCTTCCCTGGCAACCACTTTTCTGACTTTTTTTTCTTTTTTTTTTTTTGAGTTGGAATCTCACTCTGTCGCCCAGACTGGAGTGCAGTGGCTGCTTCTGGCCACTGCAACCTTGACCTGCTGGGTTCCGGCGATCCTTCCGCCTCAGCCTTCCAAGTAGCTGAAACTACAGGCACGCGCTACCATGCCCGGCTAATTTTTGATTTATTGTGGAGATGAGGTCTCGCCAAGTTGCCCAGGCGGGTCTTGAACCCGCGGGCTCAGGCAATTCACTCACCTCGGCCTCCCAAAGCGCGGGATTACAGGCTGAGCC
>CAUYQG010113014.1:0-23554 GCA_963574415.1 Tarsius wallacei
ACTGGAGTGCAGTGGCCGCTCCCGGCCACCGCAGCCTCGACCTGATGGGCTCCGGCGATCCTTCCGCCTCAGCCTTCCAAGTAGCTGGAACTACAGGCGCGTACTACTACGCCCGGCTAATTTTTTGATTTATTGTAGAGATGAAGTCTCGCTTGCCCAGGCGGGTTTCAATCTTATTCCATTTTTAAAAGAGTGATGGCTTTAGTATGTTAGTAAAAATGATACATGTTTATCATAAAAACTGAAGTAATATAGCACAGGAAAAAGTAAAGCGGGATAAAACCACAGCTAGTCAGACTGTGGTACTACTGAGTCCTTTGTTCAAGGCTTTTGAGCTAACGTCAAGGCATGGTTTGGGCTTCAATCTGATCTGAGGTTTAGAGTTCTCTTCCAACCTCACTGGTTATTTATCCTTCTGACTGGTTTCTTGAGATCATTACTGTTTCCTGCAGCTTTTTTTTAGTGTTTTTTTGCTGGCTTTTGGCCAAGACCAGGTCACCATTCTGCAAGGCCATTTGTGGCCTATGCAGGCTCCCATGCTCACAAGTTTATTTCTTAAAGGTCATTCAGAAATCATTTGTATCACTTCTTTCTTTTAAGGACTCACCTGATTAGGTCAGATCCCATAAATAAATCTCTCTTAACTCAGCATTAAGTTATTAAAGACCTTAATTATAGCTGTGTAATTAATTTTTTCATAGAAGTTAAGTTTATGGGAGTAGTATGTTATTTATCCTCAGGCCAGCCACTCACACACTCAAGAACAGAGTCATTGCATACAAGGGTGAGGGGCACTGGAAACAGGGATCTTGGGGGGCATCTTGGAATTCTGTCTGCCACAGCTAGTGTTTTTTTAATTCCTCAAAATATCTATGACTATATATCCATTTTTCAATCAACATTATCTGGAAGCATTATGAGACCTAGAAGAGCCCCGAGAGTTATTCTCTTATATTTCAAGCAAAAAATGCTTATCTCTCTTTGAAATGTTCCGGCATTTAATATTTTATGCAGTTTTTTGGGACCTGGACTTCAGCAAAGTAAGCAAAGAGAAAATGACAGAAAACAAAGAAGGAAAAGGTGATATCTTGTCCAATTTCTTATTTTGTACTCTGGAGATCTATCTATGTATCTATCTATCTATGCATCTATCTTTTATCTATCATCTATCTATTATTTCATTCCATTTCTCCATAGCTGTGGTTTGTTTCTTACTGCACAGATCTTTACAATGTGAATTATTCCTTGAAAACCTTGGTTTCACTAATTTTTCTAGAAAGCAAGGAGCTGCTCAACCAAAAAATTCTCTTTAGTGAATCATTTCTTACCTTCTAGAAGAGTTTATTAAATTATATGGGCCCCAAGCAATGCCACAAGTTTTTCTATTTATTGTATAAGAGCTAAATTAGTTCAATTTCATAGTAATGAATTTCCATCATATAAAATGAGTCATTTTCTAGCAATTAAAAAATTCCATTTGCTTTATACTTATTTCAAATGCTAGTCTTTCTATTGATTGCAAAGCTAAAGTTTATTCCCTCCCAAAAAATGGAGAGTAATAAGTCAGAAGTATAGGTAAAGTCACCTAGAGAGAGATCACTATTGATTCTCTACCCTTTCTGAACTTTATACCACTTTGTAAAGTGGAATTGCCAAACAGTAAGAGCCATAAAAGAGTAACTCCACCTGCTTTATTATTGTGGCATTTGTCTAACAATTTTCTACGGTTCTTTGATCACTATATGATATAAGTTTTCAGTTGCGAAAAAATCTGTATTACAGAAAGTTTCTTTTATTTCGTTCTCTATCTCCCTGACCACCAAATATTTGCCTGCTGTGATAGATCAGGATTTCTTAAAAGGTATAAATTATACCTGATCTCCTTAAAGATAAAAAAAAGAAAAAGGTTTCAGAATTCTTTCATCTCTGTCGTGAAATGGACTTACCAGTAGGAAGTCAATTCTATCCAGTGAGCTGTCGTGTGTAATTGAGTAGGGAAGTAAAATTAAGATCTTATCTAGAAAGAATTTGACTAATCATATAGATAATCAGAGGTATTTCAACATCGAGGAGAAAGAGAAGGAAATGAGGAACAATTAGTACTCACTCCTATATTCTAAGATAGAAGTTAATTCTGGGCTAAAAAAAAAGATGTTGGTAGGAGCCAGGTCTGCTAAAATTGTTTTCTAGACAAAAGGAGCCATGAAGTGATAAAATCAGACGTCTGATTCAAGAAGTTAGGGATCACTATTATAAAAAAATATATATATTGTCTAACATTTATAGAGCATTTAGAGTTTACAAAAACAGCAATTATTATTATTATTTTTTCTTTTTTTGTTGGAGTCTCACTCTGTCACCCAGAGTGGAGTGCAGTGGCTGCTCCTGGCCACCGCAGCCTCGACCTGCTGGGCTTGGGCGATCCTTTCACCTCAACCTTCCGAGTAGCTGGAATTACAGGCGTGCGCTACCATGCCTGGCTAATTTTTTATTTATTGTAGAGATGAGGTCTCACCAAGTTGCCCAGGCGGGTCTCGAACCCACGGGCTCAGGCAATCCACTCACCTCAGCCTCCCAAGGCGCGGGATTACAGGCTGAGCCACCGAGCCCGGCTAGCAATTCATTTTTATATGTCCTTTAATTGGAATTAGCTAGTGCACTACTCTTATACATCATTCTCTCTCACACACCTCCTAACATACTCAATTTCTATTAAGCACATCTAGTTCTGGAAAACTTGCTATTTCTTCAAACTCATTCAATAACGATATGTCATTATTCTTTAATTTGTTGAATGTATTGAGAAAACAAGCCTTAGTTGTTTTTGCACTTTTCTGTCTTTCTAGAATGTATCCCAAGCTTTAAAACCACTAAAGTTATGCATATCTACATCCATATCGACATATAGTTAATTAATTCAGTGTTATATGGTTTCATTTGTTAGTGATTTCTTCCTTTTTCTAACCTAAGGATACTCTTTTTTAATAATTTAAATGACTGTAAGTACACCACTCAGAAACATTGACATGATAGCCCTTCAAATATTCGAGAGTGTGTGTTCTGTCTTGGTCTTCATTCCAAGCTAAACATTCCCAGTAATAGTAGTGGTTTCTTATTTTTGACTTCAGTAATGTTTGGCCATTCTATTCTGGCAATTGGCTTTCTTTTCTTGAGTCTGATTTCCTTAACAAAACACAGTAGTCAAGTTCAGGTTAATCAAAGAAGCATCATTGGATGATCCCCTCACTTTTTCCAGATATTACATTTCAATTCATGTCACCAATGGCCATATAATCGACCACTGCATATTATGCATACCATTTTGTATTTATACTTGTTTTAAGAGAAATAAAAATCTCACAGGAAAGGGTTGGAAATTAAAGGAAATCAACATTATATGTAAACAGGTATGCGGTGAGTGAATAAAAATATAAAATATCAGAGACAGCATTGATGACAAAGCAGACAAAACATGCATAACATATGATAAACTAAATAAAATAATTACCAGTAAAATAAATAAAGATATTCCTGAATGAAAAATACTGTAAAAGAGACTTGATGACTCATCAAACCATTTTGTATTACCATTTTGTTATAATAAGTGAAATTGTGAGAGTTTTTGAGCATTTTACAGTGATTATTTTTCTTTTCTTATTTATCCCTCATAGGAAATGCATAAAAGAGCAATCTTTAAAGTCTTTAAAGTTGAAAAATATATTGTCTTTATTTTTTTCCAGATATACTAAGTAAAGGAACAGGTGTTGACACAGCAATTAGCAAGTCATTGGTTTCACACTGGAGGGAATTACTTTAGCAAACATAAATTTTTAAAGGTCCCAGAAAATCATTATGCTAATGTTAGATTCATGTTGTCTTAGATTTTTTTAGGCGATTACAAGTCAGCACCATTGCCCTTAAACTTAACACTTAAACAAAGCACCACAGAAGTGCCATATTTTGGGAATATAATATTTTCAGTTGCTGGGAACATAAACTTAGCAGTGGTATGCTAAAATCGAACATCAGTGACTACATCGAAAATGACTTTCTATATTATGTTTCATGGCCTTCTTGAATTTGATCCTATGTGTTTGAGACCATAATTCTTGGCAATTTGTACTTATGGAGCACACTAATTTTATATATATAGTTCTGAGAACACACACAGAAACAAAAAACTTTTTTCATAATTATCACTGTGTATGCTTTTAAATCCTGATACAGACCTTTGGTGAAAAGATCTAAGAGTTCAAAAATATTTAACAGGAAATGAAGTTTTGTCAAGATAAGAAAAGTTGTCCCATAAACCTCCCATAGTCTGCCATACTAAATCTGCAGCTGGAGTCTAAATTGTAAAAGCATATTGTCCTATTTCATTTTTGTTTTTTGCTCAATTATTGCTTTCTTCCACTAGATGTCAGTATTGGATAGAAGCAGAGAAATGCTTCTAAGAGTTCTGTTCTTTTAACTTTGCTCACGTGAAATGAATAAGCCCTACCTGGCGTGTGTATCTGCATGTATATTATGTGGTTTTAATGTATGCAAATAATTATCTTTACAAGATTTCCAGGAAGTTCTACTCATGGGTGATTCCATTCTTAAAATGTTTGCCTGTAATGACTTCCCTTACCTGCTAATCATAACGGAAAATGTAAATCTGACACCAGTACAATTGGTACTAATCTACAAATTGCTCTGGAGTAATGTTCACCACATCTGACACATCTTGTATAAATGTACCTTCTCATTTTAAAAAAATTTGTTCTCACTTCAGCCATTAGATTTTGAAACAAAGAAGGCATATACTTTCAAAGTGGAGGCCTCCAACCTTCACCTTGACCACAGGTTTCACTCAGCGGGCCCTTTTAAAGACACAGCGACAGTGAAGATCAGCGTACTGGACGTGGATGAGCCGCCAGTGTTCAGCAAGCCGCTCTACACCATGGAAGTTTATGAGGACACTCCAGTCGGGACGATCATTGGTGCTGTCACTGCACAAGACCTCGATGTGGGCAGCAGTGCTGTTAGGTGAGAAAAAGAAATGTTTTCTGTGTGTCAGAAAGACAAAGCAAAATAAAAGCAACCCCCTTTCAAAATATGCACTGAAAAACATACTCTCTGATCAAGCCTGCATGATCATTTAATCATAGACTATGATGCTTGAAAATGTAATGATTTTACATAAGAATAGAAGGAATGCCATAGGATTTGCACAGTTTTCACTATCAATTCTTGCAACAGTGCTAGCTAATAGTGTGAAATTCTATATGTCACTCAAGCTAACAAATCTCAATTTTTCATCATTGAAAGGTATTTAATGACATAACCCTGAAAGGATGATTCTCATGATTGATGACATTAAGATACTTTTACAATGCCTAGAACATAATAGGCACAAAAACGTTTTACAACTAGTCCAGATTTTCTATACCCTTACCCAACATGGCTGTTTGAAAAAAAGTTGGTTTCATCTTTTGTGATTTGGGGGTCATTTTTTCAGTGTGACAATTGTGTCTTCTGGGTTTGAGGTGGAGTGAGTGGACGCACAGATGGTCTTCCTAGGGTAAAAAGATTTATGGAGTTGTTCAAAGCCAGACATTGAAAAGAGTTGCCCCTTGTGCACACCTCTGTCTCTCTTTCAACCCATAAATTCCACTAGCACCACTGAGGCATGATAACGTTTCCTTTTTTTTCATGTATTCATTGGTCCTTCAATATGTTTTAAGATGTGCTCCCATTTATTTCTGTTATGTGCTTACATTTGTTGCCCCTTGCTTACAGCTGTTAGGAAACCAAAAAGGAGAGAAACATGAGATTTGTTCTGAATCTCCATCCCTAAAGGGTTGAATCTTAGTAAGCAAGAAGCAAATTAAGAAAACATTACGTATATTTTTTACAGCAAAAAACACTCAACTAACATACTGAGAAATAGACAAATATCTGCTAAGATTTTGTGCCATGTGCTAAGAAATAACAAAAGAATTAAATTAAACATTCAGTGGTACCCCTAAAACAGAAAGTGCATATATCAGGAAAAGTCTCTAGAACATGCATAACTTGCTGTTTGTTTTTCCTGAATCCACCTCCCAAAGTTACATGAATACTGTCTCAGTCAGTTCTGGCTGCTATAACAGAGTACCATAGACTGGAAGACTTGAAAATCAAACCACAGTTCTGGAGGATGGAAAGTCCTAGATCAAGGTGCCAACAGATATAGTGTTGGGTAAGGACTTGCTTTCTATGTGGCAGTTGACCATCTTCATGTATCCACGTATTCAAGAGAGAGAAAGACAACTCTCTAGGGTCCCTTTCATAAGGGCATCTATTACATTATGAAGACTCCATCCTAATGGTCTGCTTACCTCCCAAAGGCTCAACCTCTTAATAGCATCATTTTGGGAGTTAGGATTTTTGGGGGACATGGATATTCAGTCCACAACATTCCAATTCTGGTCCCACCATATTTGTCCTTTTTACATGCAAAGTACATTCCAAAAACCCCAAATCTTAAGTTATTCCACATGAACTTTTAAGTCCAAAGTCCACACTTAACCAATATCATCTAAACCCAACAAGGCTGAGACTCTAGGTACAATTAATCCTGAGGCAAAATTCCTCTCAGCTGTGAAACCAATAAAGTTTTGTGCTTCCAAAATACAATGGCTAGACATTCTCATTCCCAAAGGGAGAAAGAAGGAAAAAAGGGGTGACAGATCTCACATAAATCTAAAACCCAATAAAGCAAATTCCATGAAACCGTAAACATTGGGGACTAGCTTGATTCTCTATCTTCCAGGCCCATTAGAGCAGAGATTCTGTCTTCTACACAGTGGTGTGACAATATTGCCACTACAACTCAGAGGAGTCACTGCCCATTGGGTGGTTATCTGTGGTGGCCTCACTTAGGTGCAGAGTTCACAGTTGGATTCCATTGAGCAGTTCCAACCCATGGCTTTCCTAGGCATTGATCCTGTATTTTGAAATCATTGTGGAAGCAGCCATTCCTCAGGCCTGAAGATGTTAAACCACTTTGGGTTGTTAGTCTCAAGACTTGAAGAATAATGCATATTCATGGCTGAAGATCTTTAGGATCTGATCCAATAGGGCTTAAGAAGTCTGATAATCTTTCTTTGTTTTCCCAGTGTCTCTTTGTTTGAGTACCAGCTGGCAGTATTTCTGCTGTTATAACCTTATCTTTATTCCTGGCTTTTGTTGACATAGTAGATAAAGTTCATGATTCACACCTATAGAAATGTCCTTATTAATAATCAGTCTGCCAATCCTTAGTGTTCTCTTCTAAGCACACTTTCTCATTTTTCTTATATATGAACAGACTGAGATATTTCCAAGTCTTTAAGTTCTGGTTCCTTTTTGCTTAAAAATTCCATCTTGAGTTAATTTCTGTGATTTCACATTTTACTATAAGCAATCAGAAGGAACGAAGCTACTCCTTTAATACTTTGTTTAAAAAAATCTACTCAGCTAAATATCCAATTTCATCCCTGGAAAGTTCTGTCTTTCACAAAATGCTAGAACATGAACATTATGCACCTAAATTCTCAGCCACTTTATAGCAAAGATTGTGTTTCCTCCAGTTTCCAGTAACATGTCCTCGCTTCTCTCAAGACCTCTTTAGAATGGCTTTATCATTCACAATTCTGCCAATATTCTGTTTATGATTATTTAGATACTCTCCAAAAGGGTAGAACCAGCTGGGCGCGGTTGGTCAAGCTTGTAATCCCAGCACTTTGGGAGGCCGAGGCGAGAGGATTGCCTGAGATCAGGGGTTGGAGACCAGCCTGGGCAACTTGACTCTACAAAAAATAATAATTAAAAAAAAAATTAGTCAGGCCTGGTAGTGCACTTGTGGTTCCAGCTACTTGGAAGGCTGAGGGGAAGGATTGCCTGAGTGCAGAAGGTGGAGGCTGTGGTGGCCTTGAGCATGTCACTGCACTCCAACCTGGGTGACAGAGTGAGACTCTGACTCAAAAAAAAAAGTCAGAACCTTTCTTTTTAGCTCTCCTCTTTTCTTTCTGAACCCCTACCAGAATAGCCTTGAACACTCATATTCTTAGCACTTTAAAACTCTTCCAATCTCTACAATCACCCAGTTCTAAATCTGGTTTTATATTAGTAGGTATTTGTTACACCTGCGCCCCAACTGCTTGGTACCAACTTTTGTCTTAATCCATAGTGCTACAACAATGTCCCATTGACTGGGAGGCTTCAGCAACAAACATTTATGTCTATCAGTTCTGGAGGCTAGGAACTTCATGATCAAAGTGACAGGCGATTCGGTGTGTGGTGAGGGCCAGCTTCCTATTTAGCAGAAAGACATCTCCTTGTATGTACACAAGGCAGAAAGAGAAAGACAGTTGACAGCTGCCTAGGTTTTTTCTTTCTTTCTTTTTCTTTCTTTCTTTCTTTCTTTCTTTCTTTCTTTCTTTCTTTCTTTCTTTCTTTCTTTCTTTCTTTCTTCTCTCTCTCTCTCTCTCTCTCTCTCTCTCTTTCTTTCTTTCTTTTTTAAAGACCTGCTGCCACTCATGAGAATTTTGCCCTCATAACTTAATATTCTCATCCTATCACATTGAGGGCTAGGATTTCAACATATATGAATTTGGGGGAAACATAAACATTTAGTCCATTATAAACACTTTTCTTCTTGAAGCATCTCTGTGATCAGGAGAGAACTCTAAAAAAACACATCTGTCTTATAATAGAAATGAAAATAACAATAACTGACCACTTACTACATTTTAGGCCAAATGCTGGCGGATTTACTCATTGGATTCAAGATGTTGTTCTACATGTCCATATTACAACATATTAAACTACAGAAAATGATACAATATAGGCATATATGTATCTATATCTATTTATTATTCTCTCTATATATCTCCCATGTTTGCAGAATCTGCTACATTGGTAAATGCTATATACTAACCTGCCATAATTTCTCAGTCTTGTTTCTGAAACACCTGCATAGGCTGCTGCTAATTATGAAAGTGGAAAATGCCTGGTGAATAGATTTTTAGTATTTTTTTTTTTTTGGTCGGGAATATGAGCAATTGTTAAGGAAACATTGAAGGTTGTTGCAAAATAATAAAAAAAGTAAATAAATATTAATTGAAACTTTCGACAGTTTAGTGTATGAGAATTTAGGTACATAGTGATACTCCCTATCTGGAGAACATGCTGTTTTTTTTACTTTACTGCATGCTCTATTTTGAAGGATGACAAAGGAATGATGAAGACAAAATAGTAACAAAAAATTTTATTTCAATACTTAAGAACCAATAAATAAATAAATCTAAAGCTCATAAGTGGAAAATATTATCAGGTTAAGATACAAAGTTTTAAACCCAAGAGCATTCATAACGTCACGACCCCTGGTGTGAGCAACAATGGAAGGTTATGTATGAAATAAATTATCCTGCTATAAACGTGTTTTTTATTTTTATGTTTTATGTCACAGTGGCTAGAATCTGACAAGTGTTCCTTATATGAATTAAAGCAGTACCCTAGTCTTAGATCTAATGAGTAGCGGCCTGCCCAGCTAAAGTTCTTGACACAGATGGATCTAATTGATCCCTGTGAGAAGTTGTCAAAAGACAGAGCAGTCTTTGAATCAACATGAAGCCTGTCTTTGTTCCATGTCCTTGGAGTAAACAACAAGCTTAAATAATGTCAGTTGAGGAAATATGTGGTATGAGTCATCTTTCCTCAGGCTGGAAACATGTTTGCTCACTTAAAAATGAAAGTGAAAATATGTTGTAAAAACTAAGCCTCAAAATGTAAAATTATTTGACGTGTTTAGGTATGCTCTGCTTGCTTTTTCTCCCTTTGCTTAA
The DNA here is from genome assembly GCA_963574415.1 of Tarsius wallacei. Taxonomy (NCBI): domain Eukaryota; kingdom Metazoa; phylum Chordata; class Mammalia; order Primates; family Tarsiidae; genus Tarsius; species Tarsius wallacei. Next base: position 9,855 of record CAUYQG010113014.1, read on the forward strand.
CTGTCTTTTCACGCGGATATCGTGTGATGTATTAATTTAGGATCACTGAGTATTTTATTATCATTATCTTCATAATTATCATCATCATCATCATCATCATCATCACTGAACACAACAAAGAGTTAGAAAGCCATGTCATTACCAAAGACTGAGCCAGTTTGGAAGAAAGCTTCCATTTTCCTTAATGCCTGGCAAACGTATCACGCTGGTTCCTCTCTCAACTCCCAACCCCAGCTTAATTTCTAGTTATTATTTACTTTTTCTGGCCTTGGCCTTTTGATGCAGTGATTTCCTGCCACAAACGTTTTATATCATTTGAGATGGATCCTGTTTTTATATAGTTCACTGAAATGATTTCTAGTGAGTCAAATGAGGCTGGATTAAGTATCCTCATCACTAGTGAGGTGGAAACTTTTCATAACAGCAGACTTTTGAGTTTAGAAATGAAATTAAAAATAGTTCATTATTCAATTACATTGAAACATAGTACTTGTTTTGAGTATTAGCAATTTGTATTACAGAAAGATTTCAGTGAATAAAGATTCACTAAGATTCACAATTTGTATTACAGAAAGATTTCAGTGAAGAATTTTGTTCAACATGTGTCACTTTTCTTTTATTTTGACTATGTAAGGTCTTAGTTATCTTCTGAAGAAATTTTAAAATAAATTTTAATCAAATTTTATACAACATTTAAAAAATTGACAATTTAATTTTAAATTTATTCCATGTAAAAAAGTATTAAAACAGAGAATGATGATGTAAAGCAAAATCTATTTTATGCATATGTAAGTTCAAAATTACAGTCGTTGATAGAACATTCAGTAATATACAGAAGGTCCCTGTCTACAATGACTTGATTTAGGATTTTTTTTGACTTTATGACAGTGTGAAAGTAAAACACATTCAGTATTAATTGTACTTCAAGCACTCATATGGCCATTCTGATTATTTTCACTTTCAGTATAGTATTTAATAAATTATATGAAATATTCAACACTTTATTATAAAATAGGCTTTGTGTTAGATAATTTTGTCCAACTTTGGGTTAATATAAGTGTTCTGAGCATTTTGAGGTAAGTTAGGCTAAGTTCTGTTGTTCAGTAGGCTGGTCATATTAAATGCATTTTCCACTTAAAATAGTTTCCACTTATGATGGGATATTGGTTCATATCCTTTTTGTCAGTCAAAAGGCATCTGTATTTGTTATGCCACCTCCTTTTCTTTCTTTCTTTATTTTTTTTTTGAGTTGGAGTCTCACTCTGTCACCCAGACTGGAGTGCAGTGGCCGCACCCGGCCACCGCAGCCTCGACCTGCTGGGCTCCGGCGATCCTTCTGCCTCAGCCTTCCAAGTAGCTGGAACTACAGGTGCGCACTCTACCACGCCCGGCTAATTTTTTATTTATTGTAGAGATGAGGTCTTGCCAAGTTGCCCAGGCGGGTCTCGAACCTGCGGGCTCAGGCAATCCACTCACCTCAGCCTCCCAAAGCGCGGATTACAGGCTGAGCCACCGAGCCTGGCGTCCACCTCCTTTTCTTTAGTGATGTTTCTAACTGAAGCTCACTGCTTAAAATAAATAAGTTTAATTAATAAGCAGAAAAACATTATCAGCTACCATAAGTAAAATGTAATATTAAATTGAATTAACAATTGATTGTTAAAATAAAAATGTCTATCTGGGTCTCTCCTAAAATAATCTCATATCCCAAATTTGATCTGTTTACCACATTTTTGAAAAAACTGCTGTATCAATCGGCATTGATTTTTTCTTTTATTGTGGGTGAAGAAAGTATTGTAGTAGCTGGTTTTTATTTGAAGGCTCTTTCCAATACATCAGGAGTCTTATCACATGTGCAAATACTAAGCTCAGCCATAAAACACACATAGGAAGAAAGGAAAGAGAAGCCCAGCTATTGTGTATTTGTACTAAATGATAAATACTAAATATTTGAAAAAGTGTCTATTCTCTATTTTTCATTTAGCAATATTATACTTAGCAATATTTTTGTATTAATTGAGTTATTGGTATAAATGTTGCTAGAACAGTATCTGGCACATTATAAATGCTGCATATGTGCTTTGTTTTGTTCTGTTTCCATTAGTGTGTAAGACAGAGATTTTTCTACATAATTCATGATGGATCCCACACACCTAAATTATTACTCAGCGCAATGTAGGTAGTTAATACATATTAGTTAAATAAATGAATAAATCTATATAGTACTAACTAATTTCAGTTAAGTAACAAAATGGCATAGTATTCATTTGTAAGTATTTTCTGCATGAAGAAAAATCAGCATAATTAAATATTTTGTTTATAAATCTAGAAAAACATCTGAAAAACTATGAAATCTTCAACATTTCAACCCTTAGGCTTGTTCCAAAATGTTTGTTCAGGATTATTCCTAATACTTACATGATAAAGATACTGTCAAAAACACATATTTTAAATGGATTATGACTCTGTAGCTGTACACATAATCAGGTATTTTTTTCTTAGGAGCCCCTTTGATTACTTTAAGAATATATACATTATATTACAATTCACAGTTGTGAATGTTAAAGAGATAAAGCAGAAAATGCTCAAAAAAGGATTAACTAGTTTATCTTAATGAATATTCTATATATGGATTTGTTTTCTTCCAACAGCTGTATGAATCTTCAGTATTTTCTAAGAAAACAGACCATAAAAAATAAAGGTAATTTTCAATCAGCTGAATAATAGCAAGTAAAATGTGAAAAACTGTTTATATAAAACAGAAACTGGACCCTACATAAAGACGCATTTTTAAAGCTCACATTAAGAACAAAAGACGTTAGTTCTTATGCCAGAAATTTTCCTTCATGAATTACTTTATTAATTCTAAGTGTAGATAGCCACTGGCTTTTACCAATAGCTACGACTAAGTATTGCTGAAGAATTATACATTGTTAGATAATTTGGTGATATGCAGGAAACAGACATGCAGAAACAATTCAAAAAATGTTAAATGGACAAATGGAGATATTATGTACAAATTGGTGGACATGAAAAGAAAAAGAAGACAAGGCTTGGTATGGGATACCTTAAAGAAACTCAGGAAAAAACTAACAATAACAGGGGATGTGGAATTTAGAAAATGCAGAAATAGCTGAATGTGTTTGTCTCTGAGGAGTTTGCTCTGGTTATCTTTTTCACACCTGAGCTATACTTAGTATTTAGGGCCCTCAAGATAACGATTTTTCTGAAGAAGGTTTTTGTTTGAAATCTACTTGCAAATGTGTTGATAACACTTAGTTTCCATTAGCTTCATTTACAGAAGCTAAGGAACTGAGAAATCATTTTATCAAAAAAAAAAAAAAAAAAAAAGGCAAGACAGGAAAGAAAAGAAAGATTGACTTTTAACTACAGTTGGCTAAAATTCAGAGACTAAGCCCCATAACAATCATACTAGTACATCCATGTGTACAAGTCCTTCACAAATACAAAGATATTATATTTATATATCTAGATATAGATCTGCTTATGAGAGATTTGAAAAAACTTGCCGACATATATACACATACGTATGCTTACTATATTTTATTAGTACGTTGAATTGTACCTTAGGATATATAATTTACATCAAAACATTTTAAAAATTAAGTTAACTTTGCATGGAGTATATGGAGCTTGTTCAATAACAGTCTCAACTCTCTAGTATCTTTTCATTTTGAGCATTTTGAGGATGGTGGAGAGAAAAGGTACAAATGTATTTATGTCATAACCAAAAAATAATAAGTACCATGGCAAGGTTCTATGTGGTAGTTTTAGTGGACTTGAAAAACATGAAGAAGACATGGGAAATTAGCAGAAGTAGAGGTGAGCTAGAATCAGCAATGAAATATACTTATCATTTGATATCCAAGATGGGTAGAACTCTAGGATGAATGAGATGAAATAGAGTGAGAAACTACATTAGTTGGAGGGATTGGAAATGAGAAGAGCTGATTTTGGCAAACCATATCAGATTTCTTAATGCTAGTTCTAAGTTTTAAACTGTATTAGTCATTTAATTTGTATGTCTGTTATCTCAACTTACTCTCTCTTTGCGTAGCCATTCTTTACAAACTCAGAAGAAACCATCCTCACTGAGACAATTAGGTCTCCAAGCTTTAGACATGCTCTTAGTAAGTTATTGGTTCATCTGACTCTCCCTTTCACAATGCAATTCTATCTATAGTTGACAAAATTAAAGAAAGATGATATATCTGCATATTTTATTTGTGCTAGAGAAAAATATTAACATTCCATCTAAAGTTAGACCAAGTAAATGATTAAGAATACACCATTCCAGAAACTGCTGATGGGGAATTTAACATGTTATGAACAATGGTAAGTTTATTTATCAATAAATTTGTTTGACAATTTATTTGCTTACCCCTCAAATGACCAACTCACTGACAGACAATATAAAAGGTCATGTGAAGAACATATTCCAAGATGAACAAGTTTACTCTTATTTATGTCAGTGACATAACATATAGTGACATTTTAGCAGGTAACTTGTGATGGGTTTGGGGCTGAGCACTTCGCTCAGATTTTTTTTTACCATCATGGATAATCTTAGTTTATAGAGAAAGAAACTGAGTCCTAAGAAGATCAAAATATGTCTTCAGGAAGGATAAGAACATGATTTGAACAAAAGCCACCAGATATCAAAAGTTATGCTACTAATTGCTCTGCTACTTAAATTTAATTTAAGTACTAATCTGAACTTTTGAGTTGCATTGTCATTCTGAAATTGTTGAAAGTCAAATCAAAATTTGATAGTTGTCAGAAGCTTATTATACAAAATGGATAGATTGTCACCACAAGGCAATAAAATTGTACAATGTCTGATATGATTAAATATGATAACTATGGATGCTACTATATACCTGAAAGTATTCTAAAAACATTACATACATTTAAGTAATTTAAAACTTATAACGACCTAACTAAATCTGAAAAATGTTAAGCTTGATGACAACAAAATGACATGGATCAGGCTGGACATGTAAAACCTCAAATATTTAGTTGTCTTAGTCACATGTTGCAGGTTGGTTTTTTATGTTATTTTTATTTATTTTAAAGATGTGGAGTACAATTCAGGATTAGGTAGATAAGTGGTCATCGTACAGGTAAAGTTTGGGCCCACCTTTGGTCCCCACTTCCCCTGTTTTGAGATCAGGTACCCTTACTGATGTTGTTTTAATATTTTAAAAAGTCATCTTATTATACTTTATTACTTGAAATTCACTTTATTTTTGTTTTGCTGAGATTAAAACGTTTTTACAAAATTTAGGCATAACTAGGAGTTTAGAGTTGACCGAACTCATGAATTTATGACACAGACCTACAGTTCTAATTCTTAGAAGTACTGAAACTAGATAGCCAATATGAATTGGCTTTTTTTTCCAAGCATATTTTACGTTGTTCTAGTGATACACTCAAGGTAATTTCAATGACTAAGTGCCCAGCTATTAGGATTGGTGAACTGTTTTTGAGGCTGTATTGTTTCTCATGGCTCATCTAAATGAGAGTGCAGCTATTTTGTTATTCTTATTTGAGATTAACAGTTAATTATAATAAATAAGATAAAAAATAATACAGTAGAATTTTGTAAGGAGGAAGTAATAGACGCTGCCCAGCAGGGTTTGGCAAAGTTTCTTGGGAAGAATATGGGCAAATGCAAAAGTTGCATTTTATGTTTGAGAAAATCAGGAAACTTCTGTGACATGAAGGGAAGAAAGTAATTAAAATGAACTGATCACTAGGTTTAAAACAAGGAACTTCCAAAGGTCTAAAGTCAGAGATACTTCTAAGATGATATCAACATTTATTGAGCATATTTTTATTTTTTTAGTCATGTATAACAGTCTGTATTTTTTAACATGTGCAAAAATTGTGACTGAATGCTTAATAGTAAAGCCATTAAGTATGGAGTCTAAACTTAATCACTATTTTCTAAACCACATTTTCTTTCCATTAGGGCAAGCTGCTTCAGGATCTTTTCAGGTATAAGACTTTGGGCATGATCAGTTCTTTTTAAAAATAAAACTATTTTTCTTCTGAGCTAAGAACAAAATGCATGAGTTTTATGGACCAAGAGAATGGCAGAGTAGAGGGGAGTTTGGAAGTAGCATCCAGATCCATAAGAGGATAAACAGGTAGAAGACTATGTATGATTTTTTTAAATCAGGAAAACATAATCAGTTTGAGAGGAAATTTGAATAAAAATCAGATCTATAAAGGGATAAACAGGTAGTAGACCATGTACGACTTTTTTAAAATTAGGAAAACTTGATAGAAAGTTTGAATACAAATATAGCAATTGTAATTCTAATAAGATGTAGATTATGGTACATGTCCCGTTCTTTAGAAATTTATTTTAATCATATCACATATCTTCAAATGGGAAATTTAAGGACAGAAAATTTATGCCTGTATTCAATGATTATGATTTTATGAATGTTTCGTTTCTCATCAACACTTAAACAATAGAAGATATCTAAAAAATTTAAGATACAACTTTTGAGTTGTACCTTTTTACTAAGGGAAACCTAAGAATGAAGAGGAGCTTAAGAAGTAAAAGGAACGAATAGGATATCAGTAACTGAGAGGCAACAATGTTTCAGAGGAACATACTGTGGTTACTAAGAAAAAGTTTATATTTTATTTTTATTTTAGATTCAGGGAATATTTATGCATATTCATTACTTGGACATATTGCATAACAGTGGGGATTGGGTCTCAGGTTGTTCATTCCCCGGATAGGTGTAAGGTAGTTTCTGAATTCTAACTCCCCATCCCCCTTCCCTCTGATTGATGTCCCCAGAGTTTACTATTTTCATCTTTGTGACCATTTATTTGTGATTGTTGGTGGAGCAATTACAATCTAAGTGTGCTTTAGGTGGCTCAGGTGCTTAGAAAAATGTTTGTAAATTAAATTGACCTAAATTTACTTTCATTTAATTGTCTGCTACAAGACAAACAACAAAACAAAAACATTAGCACCTAAGAGGAAATAAGTAAAGACATTTTGATCTATTATTATTATCTGGGCAAAAGAATATTTTTCTACCTTGACCTGAATCATTATTTCTACATTTTTATTGCTTAAAGAATGAGATGTGATACCTATAGAGACACTTTGCACCAAGTACTTTTTACAAAACGTATTTGGGAATTGAGAATGGGTCAAAGTTAGCGTTTCCATTAACTGTGAGGAAATTATTAGGCAAATTGAAAGAAATAATTTTAAGGGGAATGCTTACCTAATGAAGAGAATAAAGCTTTTTAAGGCATTTCTGAAAACTCATTTCCAGAAAAGTAATAAAATTGCACTCTATCAAGTAGCTTGCTCAGACTAGGTTAATGTTTTAATTTTGATTCCTATTCTGCAGTTAAAAGTTTTTTTTTTCCCCAGCTTCAGTCATTGTGCATACTTGTATAAACTCTAGAATTGTTTCATTATACATAGATCATAAACATCTACCTTTTACTTTAAATCTCATCTACTCACCAAATAAGTATGCAATGACTCAAACATACTTTTAATTAAGTCTTTTGCTCTTTGAAACTGGTGAACTAATCCAAGTTAGACTGTTTTTTGTTACACTATTGTGATTAGTTGCAATTAAAATATTAGTTTACTTTTAGATTGGAAGTGGATGATTGCAAACTCACAGTAAAGCATGTGAGGGTTCTCTCTTTCTTTAAAATGATACATGGATTTTAGAACTGGGTCATATCTTCTCTAAAATTGTCCAGGAAATATAGGAGTAACTTCATTGTCAGTTCACTGATGTGCTTTGCTTATAGATGTCTTCCAACTGTTACATCAGGCAAAATGTCAACGCATAAAATGGTGATTGTTGTCTCATATTTATGGCTTAGTCAGGCATAGGGTTCAATTACATAAAGGCAGGACACCAAGAAGTTGTCAGGAGCCAGTACCAGAACTATAATCTTGGACCTGGTTAGCCATGGGAGGATGCTGAAGATGTTTACCTGAGTAAAAAATGTTCAAATAAGTTTCAGCCATATTGCAGAAGGTATTAAGCTTTCTAGGAGGATAGCATCCAGAGGAAGAGGATTGCCAAATCTTGCAAAGTGACAAACTTCACATCAAGATGCCAGAAAATAGTGAATGATAACCAAACAAAATCACTATTATGTTAGAGCCTAGATATTTGTGTTTATATTTTGTGCTTCATGGGTTTCAGTGGATGCTTTGTAATTCAAGTATTTTAAAGTAGAAGGCTATGTATGCCACAACTTGAAGCCAGAACTAAACATGCATTTGTGGTTAAGGAAGACTTTTATCTGGAAAGTAATGAAAAATAATGTGGAAAGAGAGGGGGAAAGAGGAAAAGAACACACACAGATATCTGCAACTCACATCATATTTCATTTTATAACAATAATCATGGTTATACTGTTAGACATTTATTATTTTCAAAATTGTATAGATGATAAGGAAAATAGATATTAGGAGGAAACATTCCTAATCTAACTATGCAAGATAAATTAAGGAAATTGTATATAATTCTAGTTCTCTCTGTACACAAAAAATTAGTGTTCTTTATGCTGTATTTTTATTGTACTCCAGTGATGGTTAATTTATGTATTTCAAACTTTATGTCAGTGTTAGACTTAACTGACTAATAAATAAAATATGCTTGAAAGATTTTGGTTGCTGGTTGATAGATATATAGAAATACAAAACACAGAGATAGAGACATTTTAGGTGTAAATTATGTAAGTACTTGAATTTTAAACATATTATCAAAAAACTTTAAATTATAATTAAACATGACCTGTGTGCATAGTAATCCACTGTACAACGTTAGTGTTCTATTTGAATCAATTAGATAAATTATAACGTATGCTATAAATATTAACTGTAAGTAAGTAATCAATTTTTCTAATTTCATCTGAAGCTAAAGAGTTTTCTGGGTCTTGGGATGTTCAGTCTAAAAACTGAGAAAGTTTTCAGCAAATCAGAAAGAGTCCACTGCCCTAAATAGGACATTCTTAAAGCTCTAAATAAGTCACCGTGAAGTAGAAATATGTAGTTATTATGTAGATAGGAAGAATAGGATCTGTGCATTTAATTTAGTACAATATTTAAATACCAGGTGCCGTGTACAAATAACATCCCAGGTTCTTGGCAACACAGAGGTGGAACAAGTCTAGACTCTGCTCTCAAGTAACCGAAAAAGATTTGAGTAAGAAGGACAATCATATCACACACACACTGTATACAAATTGTGTAATATTTGCCAACATCTACATAATAAAGGAATATTATGCAGCATCAAAAAAGGATCTGTTCATTACAGAGATTTGCAAAGATTCAAATAAAGAAAATCTTTAAAACTAACATGCAGATTAACTGGAATAAATGAGAAAAAAATAATGGAATGCCAAAAACTGATAGAAGTTCCACTTACAAGATGGCAGCAGGAGGTACTCTGCAAACCCACTCCTGATGAAATGATCATAAAGGTTGTACATTATTTCTTTTAAAAAATAATTTACTGTCCCTAGAAAATTTCCTAAGGGCATGAAGAACCATTAAAAAACCATTCGTTCAAGAAAATCTACTTAAACATGATTAGAATAGCAGAAGACAGTGACACTTGACCCAGATCCTGGTCCCTCCCTCCCAAAACTGTGCCAGTTCAGCTTGATGGACTTGCCAGTCTGGCAGGCGTGGTTGAGGAGACGTGGTCTGTCTCTCCTCAGCAACCAATTGAGGAACACAATATCTTACCAGAAGGGCAGGATGACAATGATACCTAAAAATAAAAAAAATTAAAAAATTAATAATTATTACAGACAGGACATGGTGGCTCAACCAGTAATCCCAGCAATTTGGAAGGCCAAGGCAAGAGGATTGCATGAGCCCATGAGACTGAGACCCACCTGGGCAACTTGGTGGGAACTCTTCTCTTCAATAAATCACAAAAATTAGCCGGGCATGGCAGTGTGAGTCTATAGTTCCAACTACTTGGAAAGCTGAGGTGGAAGGATTGCCTGAACCCCGCAGGTCGAGGCTGTGTTGGTCATGAACATGTCATTGCACTCCAGCCTGGGTGACAAGAGTCAGATTCCAACTCAAAAAAAAGAAAAAATGGAAATGTACAGATATAGAAAATTTATATATAATATGTCAATATGTGCATATATATTATACAATAACAGCATATCACTATGTAGGAATAGCATTTCTATATTTTACTATACTTAGTATGAATTTGAATCTGATGGCTTAAAATGTATATAGTAAAACTAGTATATACACTAACAAAATTATTGATAATGAAAAAAGTACTAAAGAAATGAATATCACAATAGAAAATATTCATTTGAAAAATAAAGTCAAATAGGAGAAATAGTGTGGCTAAAAAGATATGAGAAATATATAAAACCTACTTAAAAATAGCACATGCAAATACAGTTATATCAGTAATAACTATTGCATGTGAATAGATTAAACAACCTAATCAAAATTAGTGTTTATTAAGCTGAATAAAACCTGATGATTTTATGAAGTGCTTGTCTGTCGATTAATGACAAAAAGATAACTTGAGACCTTGACCCTACAAATACTCATTAGTTTTTCCAACATTTCTGCTACATGACTATCCTAGCCTATCTTATCTCTTAAGACTTATCTAATGTGACCACAATCCGTCTGTGTACAGATTTCACACTTTTATACCACTTCACTGGAGTGGTTGGAGTGGAGTATGTTGTGGTCTGAGTGAGAGTAAAAAGGTGAAACAATAATTCAAAAGTATTACATTCCATGCTAAGATAGCCAAATGTTATTCTATATAAAAAATAGTAATACAATCTGTGTTGTAAAATACCTTCAGAATTGTAGATTGGGCAAGATGGTGTCAGGTCCAGTCAGAGCATGAGAGTCTCTTCATGGGTGAGTGCACACACAAAAACTAATCTGCATCCATTTGTGTGTGCAAGTTGGTGAGTGAATGTCCAACTGACGGGAGACACGAGATCAAGCACCAGGTCCCCTTGCAGAAACAGCTGCAACATGCCACTAGTCTGAACTTGGTACCCGCTGCATGCAGAAGGACCCACCATCCCGTGGGCATCTCTTGGGAAGAGGTAGAAGAGATTTGCTGCATCTGAACACCTGGAATTGACCCATACCACCACCTGAGGCAACAAGCCAGGCACTGGCAGCAGAGACCAAGGAGATAGTGCGGGAAGAAATCTGTAGCTGAACCTGCCAAAGGAAATAATACAGACTCTCATCTTTTTCTCTGTCCTGGGACTGGGTAGAGATCTGCTCTCTCTCTCAATTCTGAACAGCCTGAATCCTGCATAGCCTGCAACCTGAGACCCAGGGGTGATCTCCATACCCCTCTGAAATCAATCATTGTTTGACAAGAAAGAATACTCCAAGTGCAGGATACTTCAGAGACAGACACAGCACTGTACACTGGACCAAACACAGAAACATGCAATTGGAGCAGGAGACCTAGCGGCAGACAATTTGGGAGCTTTTCCTGGGAAGATCTGCTGGAACAAGCTGAACACTGGCAATGAGGGCCATGGAGGGAATGCAGGAAGAGAGCCTGAGGCAGATTTCCAAGGAAGCAGTGGGGAGAGCACAAGCTGAGCCTGGACAGGGCTCTAGAATCTTGCCACCAGGACCCAAGATCTGGAGAGTGGTAACTGCTAGGAAGGGAGCAATTGTTCCTAACAGAGAAACTGAGCATATTACCTAATGCCTGGTCAGGGAAGTGCTCCTGGACGGCCTCTGTAGAAGAGCAGAACTGCATCTTGAGACCAGGCGCTGATCTCTATATTGCATTGGGGCTGTTCTTTGCAACCTCAGAGAACATTTTCCCCAGTGCACAAGTCCTTGTGGGTAATGGCAGATGTGAATTTCTGAACAATCCACCCTCCATCCTGAGCCAGAGCTGCTTGGCAATGGATGCACACTACAGAAATAAGAAGGAGGCTGGTGGCACTATTGGTTTGTTTGATTATCTCGTGTGGTTGTTTTATTTGTTGGTTGGTTTTCTCTTTTCCTTCCTTCTACTATTTGTTTCTTTATTCTTTCTCTTTTTTGTGCATTTTCTTTTTTATTTTTCTTTCTTCTTTTCCTTTATCTTCCTTCCCCTTTTCCTCTCCTTCTCCCCTCTCTTTTCCCTCTTATACCCTGTCTTGGACTCAGGGACTATGCAAGCATACTCACTGTGCAGAGACAGAGAGTAAGTCCCAGCTGGACTATTTACCAGATAGCAAATATTATAACCTGCCAATAGGTTATGAATCCTTGCAGTCCCCATCCCCTAGTAAGTGCTCAAAATTGTAAAGAGACAGCATAATGCCCCACTGTCAGCCCTACTTCATAACTGAAAAATCTTAGATAACCTGCATAAAGAAGGACAAAATGTAGAGTAAATATCAGAAGTGACTGTATCTCCATTTTCCACTGAGTAACACATTTAAAGTGAAAAATAGGAGAACTGCTACAAATGAAGAAAAACCAAAGAAGAACTACTGGTCACCATCAGAGTCCTAGCAAAGAGTCAGTGCTAGAAAGAACAGCCACTGGGGCACAACCAATGGCTATCTCTGAGAATGACAGTGCCCAGAAGGTACTTATGGAGATCAGATAACTGTTGGATAGAATACATTAAAATCAAGAAAAGCAAGACCTAAAAGTGAATTAAATTATAACAGAACTGAACAAACTCAAGAAAGTGTACTTAGAAATAGCAGAAATAAATAACTTCATCCAAAAAATAATAAACTGACAAGCATGGGAAGCAGAATTCAGCAAGCAGAAGAAAGAATCTAAGAGCTAGAAGACAAGAAAGGATACTCCAAGTGCAGGATACTTCAGAGACAAACACCTCACTGTACACTGGACCAAATACAGAAACATGCAATTGGAGCAGGAGACCTAGCAGCAGATCTCCTGCTCCAATATGGAATTAATCCAATCTATTAAAATGTAGGTGAAAAAACTTAAGAAGAAAGAGGAAACTCTTCCAAGAGATGTGCGATTTTATCAAGAAACCAAACCTACATCTGATCGGCATTCCTGAAATAGAAAGAGAAACAGAAAACACTCTGGAACAAACATTCCATGAAATCAAGAAAACGTCCATCATATGGCCAAAGGGATAACTATACAGGCACAGGAGACTCAGAGAACATATGTAAGACATTTTTTGAGACAACCAACCCCTAGACACATAGTAATTCACCTACACAAAGTAGGTATAAAAGAAAAAATCTTAAAGGCAGCAAGGGAAAAAGGTCAGATTACCTACTGGGGAAGAGATATCAGAATTGTTGCAGACTTATCTGCAGAAAAACTATAGGCCAGAAGGAACTGAACCTCAATCTTTACTGCTTTCAAAGAGAAACAATTTCAACCAAGAATTTCCTACCCAACCAAGCTAAGCTTTATCAGCAATGAAGAATTAAAATCCTTTCCAGACATTGAATCCCTAAGATAATATGCTGCTTTGAGACCAGTTTTACAAGAGAAGCTTAAAAAGGTGCTCCACCCAGAAGAAAAAAGAAAAAAAAAAGACCATATACTCCATAAGATAACAGACAAACACAGAAGCAACAGAGAAGCAGCATAGTCATACACACAAAAAATTTATATATGAACACAAAATATAAACAAAAAA